>JBAMJV010011611.1:0-43946 GCA_037951105.1 Echinarachnius parma
TAACTACACTGTGATTGGTTAACCGTTTCCATGGACTTGGACTTGGTGAATTTTGCTGACATTCGCGCTATTTAGATGCGGACAACATGACTTCCGGAGCAAACCGTACCGTATTCTTTGAAAGCGATTTTCTCCGTATTTTTTTTCCACTGCCGTTTATCTGTTCCACATTTTAAAAATTGTATCTCGGTGCTCAAGCTACCAAAAATTATGATTTAAACATCAAATTAAAGCTTAAGACATGGAGAACAAGATGGTATACATGAAAAATGTCGAGGAGTATCTCATTTTGGGCTGTTCGGTCACCTATTACCATATGGGCAATTCCACGGTTAGTAACGTTACATTTAGAGCATATTTTCATAACATATTCTACTATAACACCACCATCTATTCATTTCAAGTCACAATCATGTTACAACATGTTCACCCACCCTAGGTCTATAATACAAAAAAAAAATGAACACAATTGAAATAATATTCGCGTCGCCATGGCAACTTTTATTGTCGGTTAGTAACGTTACAAAAAAAGGACATGAGAAAAAAATCAATGTTTTCAAATGAGAAGTCTTCTAAAACCTTAGATAATTCCAACAAAGTGCCATATTCATTTTACTTCTAGTTAGTTGGCACATGTTTCAGCCAATAATTAAAGCATCTTGACTCATATTTTTTTCATTAGGCTCCAAAATCATGGTTAGTAACGTTACGGTTAGTAACGTTACACTTTGTCCGTGCAAAGGTAAAAGTTACCAAACATCATTTTTTTTCCCTCCCTTCGCCTCAAAATCACAAGTAATACTTAGGAATTACAAGTAAATCAACATAACTATCCATATTACTCTTAACTTTTAAATTCTTTAACTAGAAACTCTTAACTCACAACTTGAAACATGAAAACTGTTTGAAAACATATCTTATCCGATACATTCCATAGTTTACCAAAGTTCATCAAGTGGTAGGTTAATAATGCATAATTTGTAATACCAGTTAACTGTTTATTTGCAAGCATTTAGATTCAATATTTGTAGTATTTTAGCAGGCAAATATTGAGTAGAGATCTATCAATCCAAATGGTCATTTGTTGACTTGTTCAATAATCCAATTAATGTTACATTCGGATTCTTACAAAAACTTTAAATAGTACTTTGTTCATAGTATCAAATTCAAATACATGTAGCTTTGTGTAAATAAAATAATTATGTGTGTTTTAATACAAAACTCATTGGAGAGATAGAATTCTAAAAAGAGATGTTTGTTTGTAGCTAGTTTCTTCTTGATTTGGAGCTGTTTTTGCACACATTTTGGTAGGGAATGTTCTTGCATCTTTTTCTCCTCCCAGCTCCTCTTCATGGTAACTGCTTTCTTATCTTTGTACTCCTCATACTTGCCAGTCCTCTTCAAGTTCACTATTGATTTTGCTTCATGACCTACAGATAGAAAAATAAATAAAAACAAAATATAATGTATTCATGAACTAAAAGATAGGCAAGTAGTAATTAATTAAGATGAACATTTTCTGCATCATATTGCAGAGTAGAATACTTGAATGAGTGTTGGAAAGTTCCCACATGACACAAACAAATGAGATAAAACAATTGTTACAAATATAGTATACCTGTAAAAATATTTCAGTCACAAAATTGGTTTTAAGATTCTTGTTGTATCCCTTAGAAGTTTTCACTAAATTAAAATACTACTTTTTGCAAGTGCTTCATCACTAAAGATGTTTTTTTTACATACAAGTTTCTATGGCAACCGACATGGCTAATCATAATGCACCCCTAAAAACACACAAACATAAACATCTCTGGACAGTGTAATTACATTAAATATACACTTGTAAGTTTATGTAATCCATTACAATATATTTGTATTATATCAATATATTAGTTTTCACTGTAAATACAATATATCATTATCATTAATCAGTGTAAACTGTACACAGTGTATTCAGTACAACGAAATACCTTGATATAGAGTATAAATGATAATTAAGATTATAATTACTACAATAATTCAACTTACCAAAGACGCTGCTCGTCAAAGTAGAGTCAACTATATTTTCCAATGACTACTTTCCAGGAGAAAGATTTATGGGGAGTTTACACTAAAATACTGATCGCGCTGAACATCAGATACTGCACATGTTCTTGCATAGAGCATAGATATGAGATGCTGCACACATGGGATGCTGCAAATGGTTGAATAACTCACATTACTTTTAAAAAATTGATCATCCATTGTTCTAAAGTGGCCTCTTTTGTCTTACTTTACATATCCTTTTACTCACTTTTGATTAGGGCTAGCTTATAAGTGTCTCTTTCACTATTGTTATGGTTAGTAACGTTACACTCTGTATCATAGACTGGTTAGTAACGTTACATGGTTAGTAACGTTACAGATTTTGACTGCTTATAATTAATACATCATATAATATTTGTAAAATTTGTTCCTTAATTTTGACAGAGCATTGCCTGGAAGAGAAAAATTTGAAGTAGGAATATTATAAGGCATTGCATTCTCTCTATAGAAAAATAAATCCATGTTTTGGTTAGTAACGTTACATGGCATACCAATGGTTTTTAATTTCACTCACTGTTGGCATAAGCAACTCAGATTCTTAATTTTGCATGATAAATCTATTAGAGCATTGTACTCACTAAATAAATATGATAAGTTTGTAAGGTCTTGTGTATTTTCATGCTCATAATGGCTTAATCAACTTTTTCTTAACTTACATTAGAAATAACACAGGAAAATATAACCAATATAAATTCGCTATTTTAACCCACTTTTACCACAGTCAAAGCAAAATAAATAACCTTTCCAGTAATTTTGATGTGTCTTTAATCATATACAACCAAAAAATGTAAGAAAAAGACACTTTGAAATTTTGGGGTCATGTCCACCTAATCATGGAATTGCCCATATAGTACTAGTATAGGGTATTATGTGAAAAATTTCTGGATATCCATCACATTGGGAAAGTAGCCCCCTAAAATAAAAAATTAATTCCTGCATTCTAGCATCATACATAGTGGGATCTAACTCTAGTGAACACTAGCGCGGAGCGCTAGCGTTCTAGGTCGGGCTGATAGTGCCCCCGAATTTATAATTTTATGTGCACGATAATTGTGCTTAAAATGATACATATGATACGGTACTTACCACCGATTAGACGATACATATATATGTATCGTCTAATCAGTGGTAAGTACCGTATCATATGTATCATTTTAAGCACAATTATCGTGCACATAAAATGATAAATTCGGGGGCACTCAGCCCGACCTAGAACGCTAGCGCTTCGCGCTAGCGTTCACTAGAGTTAAGTGGGATTATGCAGTTAGCTATGATGGTGCCTAAGCTGCATTTGATAATTTGCCTGTTCAGTTTCTTGTTTTTTGGTGGATAAAGTATTTAGGACAGAAAAATACAATATTTTGACAATATTGTTTTGACAAGGGAATGTAAAATTGTACTTGAATTGCCGTATCTGGTGAGTCTAACTTAGTTTACGGCTTAACATATTTTTAATAGGTTACAACCACACTCGTTTGTCTTGGCTGTATACACTGCCTTTTTAATAAGCCAGACATTTTTGTGTGATTTTGTAATGTTTGTGTGTATGTGCTATGCAATTAATACTGCACATTGCACATACAGCTGCCCTGACCCTTATTCATATATGATTTATCATGTCAACATTTAAATCCTTATTGAAAAATACCTTCAACATTTTGAAACTTTGTTAATGTTTTCATTTTCTTAATGTGAATTTTCAGAGAAGTTTTTCTGTATTCAACAGATGATCAAAAATGACTGAAATTGATGAGCAAAAAATTGTTTGACTGCGCATTGGTTACTAGGCGAGCCTGTAACTTACGACTTTGGGGCAAAAAATTATGGGGTTTTCCATCAGACACTTGGAGGAGCAATTGGTGTGAATTTTAGCGAAATCGAAGAGGGTCAGGTGACGCCCATCCGCATTGGTTGATTTCACGTGGATTGACCCTGCTTTGTTCTAACTAATTGGTCAATAATTGGCGAAGATATGATTGTTTCAATTTTACAATCATAGGTCTTTTACACACATTGTGTGAACTTAAAATGCACATTTCTTCAAAACATGAATTACCGGCTAGTGCCGGGTTTCGCTAGAGCCGGTCACATGTTTGTCCTCGCAGAGCAGAAGGTTTTCATGTATTCTACTGGACTACAACATGTACATCCACATTGCAGTCATGTTTGTGTGCAGAACCATCCTGTCTTTCAGCACTGTCCTTCAACCCGTTAAAGACTATTACATTTTTGTATAAAATGCATTCTTCAAAGATTCTGGCATTCTCTACTAAAACAAATTGTTGCTCTATACAATTACAAATTGCATGAGTCCTAAATAGAACAGAATGTGAGACATTTTGTAATTTTCTTCATGTGTTAATTTTCCCCACAGAGCAGAAGGGTTTCCTGTATTCTACATCTACATCCACATTGCAGTCATGTTCTTGTGCGGAACCATGCTGTCCTTCAACTCACAGAGGCCACTGTTTGCTGTCATATTAACGGTTTCCATGGCACTGTTCTCCATGGTTACCCAAAGCCAACAACAGACCAACAAGACATGGCTAATAGTGAGTGGAACTATTTAAAAGAAACAATATTATTGTGACTTTCTGGCACATCTTTTTTTTTTTTTTTTTTTTTTTGGGGGGGGGGGGGGGGGGGAGGGGATCAATGGTTGAATATCCTTTGTATCACATTGTGGCACCTGAAATCCTATTTGAATGAATAATTGTTGCCCAATGCAAGAATTGTGTGGCCCAAAATACACTCAGGCCTGAAGCTTGCGGCAATATCTGGTGGCCCACAACTCTAATAATGGCACTTGACTAGGGGGTGTTTCATAATGATTTTAAGTTGAGTGTAAACTGTAGGTTAGACTTGAAATTATGGAAAGCTATCAATTGCTCATTAAAAGATGTAAAATTAATACATTTATTTTAAAATGCAGTCAAATCTGTATTGGGAGCCACCTATCTAAAGCAGGCAAGCTACCGTAAAACTTCGCCTATAGGCGCTACTATCTCACAGTATTAGCAGGTATTAATCAACAGCCCCAGCCGCGTCCACAAGGATCTAGTATAATGAATACGTATCTAGCCCTTTGTCAACGATCTTTGAGCAGGTCTTAATGAATATATCATGATAGCAATCATGTAAAGTTGAGACAACCCTATTGAACCAGTACCGCCTATAGGCGAAGTTTTACGGTATTATATTTGTAGAGCTGAAGGGATACAGATATTTCTTTGAACCGTGTGTTGAATATCCTGAATTCAAACTCACTTTCTTTAGAAAAGTTGATTTAATTATCCTTGGGTTAGTGCCCGGTTTATATAGCTTCTGACTAATTGAGAAATGGATAGGGTTTCATGGGAAGTCCCCCATTCAAGGGTCTTTGTGGCTCAATTTTTGAGCACCGGTCTAGCAGTCCGGAGGTCTTGGATTCCATTCCCGACAAACCCTATTTTTCTATGTTCATTTTCAATCTATTAAATATCCTGTATTATTTTGTGATATAATATTCCCTTTTTTAACCCCAGGCAAGGGTAGCATCACATGACGTCGGTGTAATAGGAGTGTTTCTCATCCTTGCAAGCAGAGCGGCGGAGGATTTGAAGCACAAGCACAAGCTGCACTTCCTGTACCCCTACGGTAAGGCTTTGAAAATATATTTATTAACCCCTTGACTACGAGAGCCAGATGGGTTGTGCACAAAGTCTTTGGGGATTTCAGAAACTCAAAGCGATTATGATAGTAAGCAAATAATTACCGTTGGTGAAGGTGATGGGACAAACTATCACTTCCGAGGCGGATGTAGCTATCTTTCCGAAGCGAAGCTGAGGAAAGATAGCGTATACATTCAGATTGCCGAGGAAGTGATAGTTTGCCATCGCCTGAAACCAAAAGGTGATTATTTGCTTTATATTCCACATCAATTATTTTGATTACAAACGACCTATAACTTACACAAAGGGCTAAAATGTTTGGAATATTGAGCAATTGATCGAGTCTTTTATTTTAATTTCGTCAATCCTGCACATGAACAAGATTTATGATTAAAAGTCATAGAAGCTTAAAATACCATTGTCTATTAAGCGTAGCCGCGCGTAAACGTTGCGCACCAACGCGCTACCTTTCTGCGCAGTAACGCGCGCACGCGTACTTGCGCGCGAACAATTGAGATAGTACACAGTGCAACGCACTTTCACCGAAGATAGTACACAGTGTAACAAACTTTTCTTCTCCCATCAATGATGGGCGAAACTATGTTTCATCACGTGATTAACTTTTGACCAATCGTAGAGCAAGATTCTTAGTATGTGAAATATAATAATACATAATTATTTGGAGATCAGTACATGAGGGTCTGAGTGCACTTATCGGGGGGATGAAAAGGTATCAGTTACAGGTCGACGCCCATCATGGTCCTAATACGGTGGGAACCTAACTAGAAACCTAGCATCCATCTTTTCTTCTGCATACTGAAGTCTGAACTCGCTAAGAAAAGCAAGCCTTTTTTACCTCTCTTCCCCGAAACGAAGCCCTGATGATCATGCTCCAATATGAACATGTCATTTCCATGGTTATACTATGCACACTTTATTTCCTATATTGATTATGTTTTCCTTTCTCATAGATAATCCATCTTTTCCATGATCAATGCCGTGCAATCTCCACCAAACGCCCTCAAAACGTTGCACCCTTCTCACCTCTTCCCCACAATGATACGTTGCTCTAATATTGTCTTGATTATACTAAAATACATTATTTCCTATATTCTTTATATCAATCCTCTCCATTATCAATGCCGGGCAGCTCTATAGAATGCCCGAAGAATGGCAAGCCTTTTTACCTTGCTTCCCCACAACGTATGCCTGATGATCATGCTCTAATATTGTCTTGATTATACAAATAAAAATGATTTCCTATATTTTGTTTTCTTTTCTTTTTTCTTAAGTAAAAAACCTCATATCCATCATCAACGCCGAACAGCTCTACCGAACGCCACGCTTTCTTCACATGTCTCCCCACAACGATGCCCTAATGATCATGCTACAATAATTACATGCCATTGCCTTGGATATACCTTTAACCAGTGCTTGAAATTAGCATAAGACTCAAAATTAGACTCAAAATAGCTCCGGGCCACCAAATTTCATTGATCCTAAATCCTACTCGTCTGTTTGGGCAACCAAATTTAACAGAGTTTGTTATGTTTGTCTTTGTTTTGGCCACCGGATTTAGGTTTCGAGCCACTCAAAGTTAAACAATTTTGTTTTTACTTGCCCGACTGGGCCACAATGCAAAAAGGTTAATTTCTAGCATTGCTTTAACTTATTTCCTACTTTTTATTTACCCTTGTTCCGTTCAAAGGTAAGAACCTCATCTCCATTTTCTGCATAATCAACGGCGTGAAGCTGTACCGAACGCCCGAAGAACGTCGCGCCTTTTTCACATCCCTCTCTCACAACGACGCCCTAATGATCACGCTACAATAATAACATGCTATTGCCTTCAGTATACCTTTAACCGTTTTCCTACTTTTTATTGACCCTTGCTCCGTTCATAGGTAAGAACCTCATCTCCATCTTCTGCATAATCAACGCGGTGCAGCTCTACCGAACGCCCGAAGAACGTCGCGCCTTTTTCACCTCCCTCCCTCACAACGAAGCCCTTATGATCACGCTCGGTGCCGCAATGCTCGTCGGCGGATTCCTATTCTCGTCAGAGTTTCAGTCAAAGAGGGTAGCCGCTTTCCTCGTCGTCGCTCTTGGGTTTTACATCCTGACGATCGACAGCAATATGGACTATTGGCATCACAGGGTCCGCATCGAGTATTGGATGCAGATGAACATGATGCTCAACTCGGCGACGGTAGTTTGTGCTCTAATTTTTATAGCAGTGTGAAAAACATAGATTTTCTTGCCTGATGAAATAGTTTTGTATTTTGGCCAATGGCATAGGTATCTATGTAATACCTATTGCTCAGGACGATAAACAAGAATAGGTATCTCAGATATATTTATGCCAGCAATAATTTGAAAGTACAGTCAAGCCTGTCTTAGTGGCCACCTGTCTATAGCGGCCAACCTTCCTATATTGGCCACCAAAAGTGATTTCTTGCAGAGAAAACCAGTGCTATGGGGCCTGTCTATAGAGATTGCCTGTCTACAATGGCCACTTAGCTTATATCCCTTAGGTTGTCACTAACACAGGTTTGAATGTGTTGCACTGAACAGCATTACATTAAAATGATTTATAACCAAACAGACATTTTTACTTTTAAATATGTAAATACTGGTGATGCATACTGAACGTTCTCTCCTTAGTTTAGAATTCAACAAATAAGATGCAAGAGTAATAGTCATGTGCATTATTTTGGGTGCCAGGATTATTTAGTAGCAATGGGTAAAATTATTCCCCTATTTGCATAGTGTTATAGAGTAGAATATTTATTTTGATAGATTTAGTGAGTAATTAGACATTTTGGCATGAAAAAGAAAAAGGCTCTCAGTGTCTTCATGCATGCATGAACATGTCACGTTTGCAGAAGCTTGTACATATACCATTTATTCGGAAGTTAAAAGTTTAAAGTTAAAGTCCTTCCCGTACCAATGTTGGCACATAAGGCGGCGCCTATCTCCGATTCATTAGCCCTAGGCCACACGTCTACTAAAGTTACAGAAGGGGGCCAGTCCTCTGGTAACTCGTGTGATTAACTTTCCCTTCTCCATTCTATAAATGCAGAGTGTCTGGCTAGAAGGCAGAAGGTACCATTTTTAAAGTCTTTGGTATGACCCGGTCTGGGTTCGAACCCGGGACCTCCCGTGCATGAGGCGGACACTCTAACCGCTAAGCCACCATGCTCGGTTTATTCGGAAGAACTGTTGTTAATTCAACCGATTGCCTATATGGGAATTATTTACCATGGGAACCTGGTGGGTGTTTCACAAAGTCTTTACTACATATTATACTGTTATTTTTACTTGTTCATTAAGTGATGCCATCTTGAGCACCATAAATATTGTTTCTCCATATAAGCCAATCCATCATAACAGTTCTCGGTTCCTCAGTTCTGCCCTGACTCCTGTCTCCATTCAGCATTTTGATGAATAGGTTGTACAGTGTCTACATCATCTTCTTCCTTTTCCCCGAGATGGTTCCCAGAGAATAAGTAAGCTTGCATGAAGAACACACTCCACTGTTTCAGCAAAACGCCTCCACTTCATGTCATCCTTTAGTCTTGATATTCCGCACCTTCCTCATGCTAGGGCCTTCCTGATCTTGATATCCTGCTCTGTAATAGCTTTCCATGAGCCAATACACTGCTTCAGGTAGACCCATGCCCTGTTTTCTGTGGAATTGCCAAACTCTTTTTTTCTACTGCTCGTTTGAAAGGAACTCATCCACATTTGTATTATTAAATGTCATCTGGAGTGGCATTTTACGCTTGGTGTTGTGTCTATGTTTTCCATCATGGGTTGCCAAGTGGAGCCCTTTCTTGCATATCCCTCCCATTTGACAAGGAATACACATCTCCCATCATATTGTTTAGCTTGTAGAATCTTTTCCACAAAGTACTTATTTCCTACTTTCTGTTCCCTATTGTGACTATTATTGTCCCGTGCACATGTCCCTCTTGTCATTTGACTAAGGATGAATTCCACCAGTTCATTTGAATTGGATTGTGGAGAATCAGTGCCTCCAAATTGATGTAAAGGAATAAAAGTCTCCCATTAACTTTTCCGCCTACAGGATCTTTTCCACTGAGTACTAATTCCTTCATTTGACTTTTCTTGCCACATGTGCTTGTCCCTCTAGTCATTTGGCTCATTCATTCATTGTTGCTCCACTCTTGGCTGTCCCATTACTTTTATGTACTTATCACTGAAGTACATCTGCAGCTTACTTCTAAGTGCATCATCGCTAAGTAATCTCCAATGACCTAGGGCCATATATGCAGTATCTCCAGTACCCCGGTCATGATGCTGTAGACAAAATGTCTCTCCTGAACTATGATTAGAGCCCCATTGCTTGCAAACATATATACAAGAAGACTGTCATTCTGCACTCTCTGATATCCCCTTGCCTTCATGCATTTATCATTGAAGAATGCCCATAATTTGATCAATCAATCTTACTAAGTGCATTGTCAATAATTGATTCCTGGGTGACCTGGGGCCATCTAGTGCAATTCGACCCATGAAGCGGTAGAGGAGATGTTTCTTCTCAGCTTTGTTCCTCATCGCTTCTGACTTGGACATAATCTTCTTCCGTTTGATGTACTGCCAAGAATATGCAAACATAGCCAATGTTGCCACACTCTCTTCCAAGCTTTCTTTCTATTCCTTTTTGCCCCCCTACCCTCTAGTAACTTTCACTGCATCTTCATGTCTCAAATCAAATGTGCTGATGAATGGCTAGTTTTTTTCTCCTTGATGTCGCTTCAGCCTGAGGCACCCTGAAAGCAGTCACATCAATTGAAGATGGGTCCATCACAGCGTGGAAATGTCCATGGGCCAGATCAAGCTCCAGGGTTTCCTCTATCCTTGCTAACAGAATAAACCCTTCACCAAGAGAGTATTAACCTTTCGATAGTCGATGCACATCTTAGGGATCAATCTTTCTTCTTTATTGCCCTCCATGGGTCTTGGTGAGTCAGATTTGCAACCAAGGTCCATTGCAAATCTATCAAGCGTTTGAAGAATGTTACATCCTAGTAGAATTGGATACTGGGCATGTGAGCCACTGCCGACTCTTGTCAGATGCTACCAGGAATCCTTGTTATTTGTAGTGCTTGCCCTCGGATCTTGATGGGGACCTCAATGTCTGAAACCCTCAATAGGTTCCTCGATGCCACCCTCACCCACCTTATTGATGAACACTCCCGGCTTCTGTTGCAGTCCTCCCAATATCTCTCTCAAACGCCCATGATACACTGATGCTGGGATGATCCAAATTTCCAGGTATCGGAAATACATCCGATGTCAATACCAGCAATCTCAATTATACCTTTAGCACTAAGCGCAGCAAACCAACCTGAAAACTCTGTTGGGACAAGGTGGGTGTCCATAGTTCCTCACTTGGCTGCAGGTCTGGGTGCTTCCACAGCAGGTGAAGAAGGCTGAATGCTTGCTTCTTAGGACACTGCTTTTATTTCCACGCCCTTTGCAGATCAAGCACCAGTTTTTCCTCCTCACATTCATTACATTCAGTTTGTCCTACCCCGAAATGCCACCTCTGCATGAGGGCACTGCAACATCCATCAACTTGAATCAAGCCATTGAGGCTTAACCAAAAAGGACATGTCTTATTGGAGCCTGGTGTGAGGGGCACTGGGGACACTGTCTGCTATGATGTCCACGCCCTTTGCAGATGAAGCACTAGTTAGTGTTTCCTCCTTTTATACACTCCTTACATGCAATTTGTCCATCCCTGAAACACTACCACTGCACGAGGGTGCTGCAACATCCATAATCTGTTATTATGCGGTTGAGGCTTAGCCAACAAGGCCAAGTCTTGTTAGAACCTCGTGTGAGGGATTCCCTGGAGTTAAGGGGTCCGGAGGTGGTAACTCCACAGAGTTTAGGAAGCTGCGACGTCCATAACCTTTTATTAAGCGGTTGAGGCTCAGCCAAAAAGGCCAAGTCTTGTTGGAGACTGGTGTCAGGGATTCCTGGGTATTGAGGGAGAGTGGAAATGTTGAGCATTCTGGAGGTGGTTAAACCACATCGCCATGTTGGAGTTATTAGGGCTGAAATTTACGGACTCCACAGAGTTCTAGGTGCTGCAGCGTCCATAATCTGTTATTAAGCGGTTGAGGCTTAGCCAAAACGGCCAAGTCTTGTGGGAGACTGGTGTCAGGGATTCCTTGGTATTGAGGGAGAGTGGAAATGTTGAGCATTCTGGAGGTGGTTAGACCACATCGTCATTTTGGGGTTATTAGGGCTGAAATTTACGGACTCCACAGAGTTCAGGGTGCTGCAGGGTCCATAATCTGTTATTAAGCGGTTGAGGCTTAGCCAAAACGGCCAAGTTATGTTGAAGACCGGTGTCAGGGATTCCTTAGTATTGAGGGAGAGTGGAAATGTTGAGCATTCTGGAGGTGGTTAGATCACATCGTCATTTTGGGGTTATTAGGGCTGAAATTTACGGACTCCACAGAGTTCAGGGTGCTGCAGGGTCCATAATCTGTTATTAAGCGGTTGAGGCTTACCCAAAACGGCCAAGTCTTGTTGGAGACTGGCGTCAGGGATTCCTTGGTATTGAGGGAGAGTGGAAATGTTGAGCATTCTGGAGGTGGTTAGACCACATCGTCATTTTGGGGTTATTAGGGCTGAAATTTAAGGACTCCACAGAGTTCAGGAAGCTGCAGCATCCGTAATCTGTTTTTAAGCGGTTGAGGCTTAGTCAAAACGGCCAAGCCGCCAAGTCTTGTTGGAACCTCCTGTGAGGGATTCCTTAGAGTTGAGGGAGAGTTTATGTGAAGCGGTCTGGAGGTGGTTAGACCAACAGGTCATCCTTTGGATTTGATGGCCCAAATTAAGGGGCTCCACAGAGTTTAGGAAACGATGTCCATAACCTTGTATTAAGCGGTTGAGGCTTTGCCAACAAGAACACGTCCCTTTGGAGCCTGATGTGAGGGATTCCCCTGGAGTTGAGAGAGAGTTTATGTCCAGTGGTCTGGAGGTGGTTAGACCACAAGGTCATCCTTTGGTGTTGGGTGCTGAAATGAATGGGCTCCACAGAGTTTAGGAAGCTGTAGCGTCCATGAACTGTTATTTAGCGGGTCAGGCTTAGCCAAAAAGGCAAATTCTTGTTTGAGCCTGGTGTGAGGGGTTCCTTGGTTTATGGTCTGGAGGTAGTCGGATCACAATGTCAGAGCTGCCAACTAGTACAGATTTTTCGTAATTGGTACGGAAATTGACAACCATTACAGGAGTACGGAATGCCACAGGCTTAAAAATTACGGGGGGGGGGGGGGGGAAATAAAAATGAAAAATACATTTTAAAAAAAATAATAATAAAAAATACATTAAAACAAAATAATAATAATAATCGATTTTTTTTTTTTTTTTTTTTTTTTTCTTTCCCCCCCCGGATATATCCGATATCTGCCCGACCCCGACGTGATTGGATCTACCAGTCTAATCTCCCTATCATTAATTCTCTTACCATTTGTTTATTTGTTTGGTTTATTTGTGATAAAGGTAAAATAACTTCACTTTAGCAATAGATTAGCAGCCGTTCAACGTGCCATTTTTTTCCCGGTTACCCGTTCTGCTAAACGTTTTTGCCGATGACGGTCGTTAACCGTCGTGTAACCGTTTCACTAAACTTATAGTTCATAGAGCCGCGTAGGAAATTACTGATTTCTTCCCAAAATTACTGATTTTGAGCCTTGAGAGTACTGATTTCATGTTCTAGAGGTTGGCAGCTCTGCAATGTGATCCTTTGGTTTTGAGTGCTGATATTAAGGGACTCCCCAGAGTATAGGAATATGTGGGTTTATTTGAGTTGCTGATGCACTGGCTTTTGTGCTGAATATTATAAAAAATGCCCTATGCCTTTCTTAAAGACTATTTCAGCAGCGTTACTAACCAACTAATTGCTTTTCATTAAAGTCCAACTGAAATACTTTGTGAAACACCCCCTGGTCTGCCATGTACTAACTCTTTTGGACATGCAAACTCTTGTAGGCAAGGGGTTAACTACACCTGGACCCTGTTGCATACAAAATTACAATTGATTGTAAATGTTCAATTCATTGTACGTCTGATCATGTGACTAAATGCTCAAATCTGATTGGGTCATAGATGCATGTTTTCATACTTCATCAATTGCAACTCTGTAATAAATTGCATCTCTTTCTGAAACGGGGCTCTGTACTCTATTGGTGATCATGTAGCCTTCATATTTGCTAGTTTTCAGTTTATGTATAGCATATACGGAGAATTCACATTTTCTTACACATGAATTGAAAAGTGAAAATAGGACCAAACTTTGCAAATATGTATTTTTGTTTGTGGTTGGTATGGTACAAAAATATGTAAAATTATGAGAACAAAAATGTATGAAAAGAGTTTGTCTTTTCTTTCTTTTGTATGAAAGCCCATCGATCATGTCAATAATAGATGAAATATTTGCATGCCTTGTACCAACGTGATGATATAATATTATTCATTGATATTCATGAATTGTTTGTAGCAATTTCTTTCAGTAGTGAAGTGAACAAACACCAGACAAGGAATTTAAACAAGAGCAACTGTTGGTATCACACTTCAAGCATGTGTTGCTGTATTTCCAACACAATGGCAATATCTAAATTATCAATGTGCAACAAATTATGAAGCTTCAGAATTTGTGTCATTTGTTATAAATGAAGCTTCCATCTTGTAAATGTAATACACAGAATTGAATTTTAAATATTGTATTGATTATCAAGATGCAGTGTCAGAGATATTGAAACTATCACATTTGTTTTAATGTTTGTGAACAAAGACTGTAAGGTGATTTTCTGAAGTTTAGTTGCATTTATCTAAAATTATGAACAGTTTCTGTATCAAGGTATCTATGGAATCAAGTATTAATGGCCCAGTCACATATCTTCGGATAGCGTAAACAGATCCCTGTCGAATGTCGGGAATGGTGGTGGAAGTCTCCATTGTCGGGTGCACATTATGCACAAAACATTCCACCTCACAGAACAACGTGCAACACCCGACAAGAAACGCATACAAACAAAGATGAAAGATTGAAAATGTTACTCTCGTCGGGCATCCATTTATGCTATCCGGTGATAAATGACCTGCGCCCCATTGCAGAAAGAGATTCAATCAATTGTAAGTTTCAACTAATTGTAAGTGAGAAAATGTTCTCATTTAGAACACATGATCCGGCTTACAATTGATTGTATCTCTTTCTGCAACAGGGCCCTGGACTTAGAGGTGTTGCCACTTCTAGTAATTCATATCAGTGGTGTAGTGGTACAAGAAAGTTTTTAAAGGGACATATAGGCTGATGTAGTAAAAAGGCCTTGAGATGTTATGCGTAATAAAACGTGCTTCCGAGCATGAAGTCTCCTGAATAATTAAAGTTGTTTGACATCATTCACATTATTGTATGTTCTTGTCCTGTAATCAAGTGGAACCTTGTTATTACAGAGTGAGGATACACACATGTACCAAATATAACCTTATAACAAGGTAGTTTTACTGGTACAAGTGATTTATATTATGTTGTTTTGTTTACCCTGGTATAAGATACCTGGCCCCATATTTATAAAAGCCCACTAGTTTCATGCTTAGTGTATCTTGGATGACATGACTAAGAAATATACACATGATCTGTTTAGTTGCTAAATAGCGTTGATTTTAATTGTGGGTACCTAAGGCTTACCCAGCTAACCCTAGTTGGGAATTAGGAAAACTGTTTGTTGCTCAGTGAACTGTATAATTTGAAATGCACTTAGCTAGCAGGGTTTTATGAATATGGGCCCTGTTAATTATGATGTAACAGATATGACATTCCCATACTCTCAATCACCTCATTTTAGCGAGGTTTCACTGTGTTTACAGATGTACTGGGGTGTTGCAGAAGTCGCAGAGTTGGGATTGATCTGAATTCAGAAAACATGCTCACTTTAGCCAATAACATTTGCGCATTTAGGCACATTTTCTGATTTTGTATTAATCACAACTCTTTATGCAGCATCCCCTGGTATGTTATTTTATACCGTGTTCTCTATGCTTCATTTAATTGATTGTCAATTGTTTTGCAATTTTTAGAAAAAGGTTTAAAATTATGTTCAAGAAAACTGGAACAATCATGGTTGAATTGACATTAGATCATCTGCCAATTAAAACAAAAAGCACAACAAAAACAACAACACAAATAATGGAATTAACTTTGTTACTCAAGAAACAATTTTCATTTATTTTCTTTGAAATGAATATATTTAATAATCAAGAATATTAATTGATTGAAATATACATGATTTTTTTTGGGACGGAATAATAAGATACTTATGTAACTTATCAAATTAAAACAAATACAATACTGCAAGTTATGTAAATAAATCAACACACACATCATAGTTACACTTTATAAACGTTGTCAACACTGAATTTCCTACAGCTTTTATACAATCTGTACAAATATATGGACGGACTCACATTAGGTACCATTCATTTTCCTCCGGCAACAATACATGTAGCTCTAATGTAATTCTCTTTCATAAACCAACAAATATATTAATACTAACCAAAACCATTAACACAAAAATCTGAAAGCTCCCTCCAAATTTGATAACTAATTAATGTAAAACGTAAATAAGTAAACTATAGTGCCGACTCTTTGAAATACATGACATGCATACACAGAAAACCTGTTAAATATGTATAGGACTTCACAATATATAAATAATGTATCTATCTACAAATTAATATACATGTATACAATATAAAACTTATTGCCAGCTGAGAACATCAGTTGAAATATTATAGAAAGACAAATTTGGGGGATTAAAAAGAAATACAAACACAGTAATAAATCTTTCTACAACAAATATATGTACATATTTTGCAAGCTCGTTCTATAAACACAAAGGAAAAATGAAGAATTGATTATGCAATAACTGATACAACATTTTTGTTTTATTCCAGTTGTGTATAAACTTTCCGAAAAAACAATACAAATAAAGACAAATGCTTATCATTGTAAATCAATATTTACGTTTTAACTTCTAAATAATCCCTTGCTAAGCAATAATTAGTGGGCAAATGGTTTATTCATCAGACAATATTTTGTGTGATATGATCGCATCTTTACCTTAAAAATTGCGTTAATCAGTGTTTGTATTATGAACTCTTCAAATCTAATAAGTTTACAGAAAGAAAGACTCAGAATTATTTATTTATCCCCATCACAGTTCAGAAAGAGTGTATAAACTCCTTCTCTTCAAATCTTACTACAAGACATATATATATTTACATATATTGCATTCCCTATTACACACACCAGTATAAAATATGTAATCATCAACAGAAACAAAGACTTAATTTGCATTTGTTATATTTTTGTATCCATTATTTTTCAATTTATCCCTATCAAAGTTCTGAATGAGTGTCTAAACTCCTCCTCCTTCTCCTCTTCCGTGCATTGGGGTACGTGACTTCGAACCGTCCTGCGTCCAGTGTGCTTGGTACGAAAGACGCGCCTCCCATTATCAGGCCGTGGTTGTCGTAGAGCGAATCATCGACTAGCATTGTGGAGCCTGAAAAAGGGAAAATCAAATAGATGTATGCACACAACATAAACAAATTGGGTTAATTTCACCTGTATAACTACAATTTTTCTTAGTCTATTGTTTCTATTCTTTGGCGTGTCAAGTCGTGTGCGATGATTACAGCAGGCTCCAGATACATTATCAAACTGTTGCATTGCATTACAATGAAACCTCGTTATAACGAGCATGATGGGTCCATTGAATTTACCTCGTTAGTATATAGCAGGCTGTATCAGGGCTTAAAAACCCACACAATTCATAGAACATGAACCTGTGAAATTACCTTGCTATTTCAGGTTCCTTGTTATAACAGAGCTCGTTATAAAGAGGTTCCACTGTATACAACTATTGCCTGCATAACCCATGAGTATCATGAATAGTTAAACAAAATTGTACTCTTTAATTACCATCAGATTCGCTGTCCATGGTGTAATGACCATCGAGGGGTTTCTTGTGTTTCTGCCAGTCAAGTCCGGCCAGCTGCATGTGTTCCTCTATCTCGGTATCCAAGAGTGCTAGCCCCCAGATCCTCACCTGTAAGAAAAGTAGTAATTGGTATTCATCATTATCTCCATCATCATGAACATCATCATCATCGTCATCATCATCAACATCATCATCAGGAGCTATTTGTGTTTATGTCATTAGTGTGTTTTGAGTGCTAGCCCCCATATCCTGACCTGTTATAAAGAACACATAGTAATGACACTCATATTCATAATCGCCATCAACATCAACATCATCATAATCGCCTTCATCACCCTCATCATAATCGCCATCACCACTATCATTATCATGTTCATCATTGCTAGTGTCATCATCATTGTTGTCACTATCATTGCCCCATAATTATCAGTCATCACTATCATCATCACTATAATCATCATAATCATCTCAAAATTAATACCATCAAAAGCTTTCTCAGACATGTCAGAGTAATTATTATCGTATTGATTATTGTTCCAAAGTTTGCATTATAATGTTATACTAAAAAAGTTGACTCGGGATTCATAAAAAAACATACCTCATCCATAGTGCCTTCAAATAGATTGCTATTGTTATCCGCTCCCAGGTATAGGTCGACATCAGCATTCTAAAAAAAAAAAAATGAGTTGACAGTATAAGGCAAGCAAGGTAGATACTAAATTAATTCAATCTATTTATAACAATAATTCATTTTTCATCTCAAATGCCTATAAAACAATGTAAACAATGTACAAGTAGGAAACTTAAAAAGAGAGCTAGCTTGGACATCCAGGGTGTCCTCAAAGTGATTGATGTGTATGCCCACTGCGTTTACCATTCAGCAAGACAATTTATCCACAGTTTGATGCTCTCTACCCAGGTGTATAAATGGGGACCATGGTCGGGTGCTAATTAGCCTCTGCGCCATTGGCATCATATGGTTAGTATGCTCCCCAGGGAAATAAGAAAGTACGTAATGCTGCCCATGGGTAATATTTTGCGCTTGAAATACACCAAACTAGGGAAACACAACTAGTCTAATCATGAAGAAGATGGGTTGGAATAAATAAAGGTAGATCATAAAATGTGATAATCATATCAAGGTAATAATTTGTTAACATTAATTAATTAGCTAATTAAAATCTTCTCAAACAAAAAAGGACCTAATTTTAAACATGAACCCAGGCAATAACATAATGATTTGTAAGAATTATGCAACCTTCTACAGATAAACATACATGCAAATCTAATGGAAGAAATACACTGGTATATGATAATATCATGACAAAATAAAATCACCATATATTTATATTTACCCATGTAAGACCAGTGACCTCCGAGGTGCTGGATTGTAGTGTCCCATTCACAAACACGGATAGAATGCATTCTGAAGAAAAAAAAAAAAGATTTGCAGAAAGATATTGGTTTAACGCTAATTATCATGCTTTCATTATCTTGTTCTTTACCATATAAAAAAATAACAATATTAAAAGAAAATAGATACAATTACAGCGTAACCTATAATTTATAACGAGGTTATACGGACCGTGAAAATTGTCTTATATCGGTGGTGGTGGGGGGTGGGGGGGGGCAACTGTACAACAGCAAATAAAGGGTTGGGACCAGCAAAATAACAATATCGAAAAGGGTCTTGTTATATCAGAGCTCCTTATATCAAAGGGGATTCCATTGTAATATGAAGGGTTTTGTGAAAATTGTAATTATTATCATTTTCAGATTAATTATTGTAAAGACATTAACGAGAAACGAAAGTATACATCAAATTTCCCCCAAAAATCCTTCTGAAAAATGTTAGATATATAATTAAAATACTTCTAGAACTGTACATGCAGTGCACGATCTCAACTCAACAGGCTGGGAACATTTTGCCGGAAACAGTCAACAGTGCATGTTTTAGCTGCACAGGATGCACGTGTCAACATAGACACTGTTGTTCATTTAACAATACAAACTCCACACCAAAAGCAGGCACATTTCTATGAATATAAATTAAACATGTGTGGCTGACTCGATAAGCAAGATACAATTTGTATCTGGCCTGTCATGGATTTGTAGCAGTAATAATCAGCCGTTGACGATATCGGCACTCGTGTATGTTTACAGACTGTACAGAATTCATGGAATTTGCGCACGTTGGATCAAAGTTCAGTAGCGTCTGGAATGTTTCCCACGCGTGCTGGCTCGGACGTGTTTAGCTACAACAATTGTACTTTTTTTCAAAAGCGTTGATCAACGCTTTTGAAATAATGATTTTCAATGATAACTATCATCATACTAAAGGGACATTTGAAAAAATCTAACCCTATTTTATTCTTCTCTTACCATAAGCTAAACCAGGGGTGTCGATCCAGGGGGGGCAGGGGGGGGGGGGGCGGTCGCCCCCCAATGAAAATATTGGGGGGGCGAACATATCATTTCGCCCCCCCAATAATTCAGAAAATGAGGAAGAAAAAAATCGAGTGATATAATGCCAAAGAGGGGAAAGACACATTTATCAATAATTAATCTTCAAAATAGCGGTTTTTTAGTTTGAAAAGGACTGTAAATCTCTTTTTTGCCGCGCGCTTCGCGCGCATACAGTTTCTCATATTGCAAGTTTCATTTGGGTTGCGGGAACTCACCTTTTGAAATGTGTTGGGCAGCGTAATTTCTCAAAAGCACACCTCAAACGAAGTTTATTAAACCCTCATCTATAGATAGCACACCGTCACAGAAAATAAAATAATCTCAGTACATATGCGCTGAACGCAAATCAAATTGGAATATCATGTCCCCCCACATTTGAAAAAGGAGCAGATTGTCCCCCTCCCTTTGTCATTATGTATGTTTGGTTCCATACCTATATACTTCATATTGCGTGAAATTTCTGTCTCAGGTGTGCACCAAATCGCACAATTTCACGCCCAAAAATACAAAAGCTCCCTACTGTGGGAGGGGGACACCCCCTCCCACACCCTCCCCCGCTCGGTCGCTTCGCTTCCTCGCAATGTCTCCCCTACACTTTTGAGAAATTCTTGACGCCCTTGCTTAGTTTCATGGGAGCCCAATGCCCTAGACTATATCGATGGCTCTATAGTATACATGATCACGTGGATCCATCTCGTGCAAGGCTCAGTCTTTTCCTCGCTATGCCCTTTAAAAATTTGTTATGAGTAGGTTTACTATTTTATACAATTTTAACACCCATGCTAGGAGCAAATGTCTGAAATCTAAAAGCTTCCGGGGGCTCCGCCCCCTGGACCCCCATTATTGTCCCCAAATATGGGTGCCCCCCAAAGTCAGGTCTTCGAGCCATCAAGACACTTTCAATGAGCGCATAATAAAACTTATGGGCATGCCAAGCCCAATGTGGGGCTTTTAGCTCTCTCAGTGGTCAGTCTGGAAAAAATTTCAACTTTCGCCCCCCCCAATCTCAAAAACGGATCGACACCCCTGAGCTAAACAACACGGCAGAAGAGAAACGAGGAAGCTCCAAGTATTTTTCGTGGAGTTAGACACTTTACCTGGATCACTTTAATAAGGCTTTGGAAGTAAAATAAAATTCTTGATCCTTGATGTGGCAATCCATGAACCAGCTTAATCATGAAGCTACACTGGGGTAAGGAATCATTTACAATCACAATTAGCCTTAGGCTCTTACCTTCATAACCACTGGTACTTGGTAATTCTTCTTGTGCTTGTTGGAGTTGTCGCGCCTCATGAAGTTTCTCTAATTTCCCAAGTCTTGCTACATCGGTGAATCTTTGGTAGCATTCACGGTGGTAGCCAAATCGCTGCCTCACATATTACTGGACCAATTTACTAGTAGATGTGCCTCACATCATCTTTCAGTGTTGAATTATCATTCAAAGCAAGAGATTCCCAAACAACAGAAGCTTTCTCCGCATAAACGCCACTCAAATCCGTCCATCTTCCTGCACATTGTACGAATTTCAGCCACGAATTCGATGAAAACAGTGTTAGTTTTGACTTTGCAGAACTACAGACGTGCATGCAAGGTGAACACTCCATGTTTAGAGGGTGACTAAATTACAAACGCATGTTGACTTTGGTTGATCTATAATAATGAATACATCACATATCTGTTGACTATTTGATGTACATTTTTGTCATATTTGTTATATTATCTTTTATATTATTTTTATTCTACCTGCTAAGATCCACCCCCCCCCCCCAAAAAAAAAGAAGCTATTGACTTCTGTGACATCACAATACCATTCAACCATCGATCAGCTAGATAAACATAAACAAAAGATATGTTCTCACCCACTAATTAGCGTTGGATGTTTTCATTGAAACCCTTCTTTTCATGGTGAGTGGGCATTGTATAAAACATACAATGCTATTGTAAATAGGTGATCAGTGGACATACCAATATCTTTTGTTCATCTAGCTGACTGATGGTTGAATGGTATTATGATGTCACAGATGTCAATAGCTTCTGGCCGTTTTTTTAGGGGTGAAGTTGAGCAGGTAGAAAAAAGTAATTAAAACAATAATATAACAAATATGACAAAAATGAATGTGATGTTTTCATTATTATAGATCAACCAAAGTCTTTATTTTGTTTGTAATTTAGTCACCCTTTAATACGTGCAGTGCATGCACGTTGCATCAGATCGTATTGTTTACATTCTGGGCGCTGTTCCGTATCTCGTGATTGGTCAGATTCGTTCAAGCAGAGAAATTATGACCAATCAGTAGCGCTGTAATATGCCACGTCGAGAATCAAAACAAATATTTAATTTAATATTTTTGCTAATTGTTAATTAATGTGCAAGCTGTGCCCCTGTCACTATGATGTCTCGACGGAAATGTCATCTGAGTCCACACATCAAGTCTAAACTGACGCTATGTGTGCTACCATGGTTACTATGTTACACCTCTGTCACTGTCTGTACTGACTACTGTGATGTTTATAGTGATGCAAACATTTGGGTTATTGTTTACCTATTGGGATGACTGGGTAATCCGATGGGTGGCGGACGAGGCCTATATTATAAGATGGGGGCGAAGTCTTGACCACCCTTCCCGATTGATAGCACCGAACAAGAGACAATGTTTTTACTAAGTTATCATGGATAGTTCTATGATGTCCATTATAGTGATGCAGAAACTGGGTCTGCCGATACATACATGCAGGGTAATGTCCGAGGCCGA
Source organism: Echinarachnius parma (assembly GCA_037951105.1). Classification (NCBI taxonomy): domain Eukaryota; kingdom Metazoa; phylum Echinodermata; class Echinoidea; order Clypeasteroida; family Echinarachniidae; genus Echinarachnius; species Echinarachnius parma. Next base: position 23,003 of record JBAMJV010011611.1, read on the forward strand.
TGATGTAGGAGCGAAATCTTTGCCCCCCCCCCCCCCGCACTTGTTGATGTATATAAACCCCTCAAAAAAAGTTCGGAAACTCAACTTTGATCGATTCTATAACTTTTATTGTCAAATTGTATTTGTTCCTTTTAGTGTCATTGCAATGCATGATGATTTCCCTTTAAAATGGTACATTATTTGTCATTCATTTCAAATCAGGGAATACGCAGTGCGTTACATAATGGAGGACGGTCAGAAGTCAAATGTCGCAAAACGGGCCGAAAGTATTCAGTTGGGAAATTTGACTCTTATGTCGTATTTTTTAGTGTTTAAGTTGTATCGAAGATTGTAGCGTGTTTAAATGATTTAAACTTGGTATCATTTTAAAGCCCATGTGTCTATCTTTTTAATACAATTATGTCCGGAACAATTTTATTAACAGGTTAAGTATAGTAGTATAACTGAATATGGGGGAGGGCCGAAAGTGAAATTTTGCAAAATGCATTTAAGTTTGTAAAATTGAAGGCGTTGCATCGAAAAACGACTATTGGAGGAGATGTTTTGGGGTTTTACATTGCATGATCATCAGTAAATTTAGCATCATTTGACCTCTTTGACCGTGTAGGTATGCCCTTATTACCACATATCAAACGGTAGAACGTCGACCTTGCAACGTGTCATTTCCCAGGTAGCAAGCCAACGTTGGTCCATCGTTGGACCAACGTTGTCCAATTTTTTTGGCAACGTTGGTCCAACGTTGTCCGGCAACGTTGGACCAACGTTGCTTGTGTACGCCCAACCAACGTTGCTCCAACGTTGGCGAAAACAAAATACCAACGTTGGATCAACGTTGGTCCATTGTTGGAAAATTGTTATTTGTCAACGTTGGACCAACGCTTTTCCAACGTTGATCCAAGGTTGGTATTTTGTATTCGCCAACGTTGGAGCAACGTTGGTTGGGCGTACACAAACGTTGATCCAACGTCAAAGCAACATGTGTCCAACAAGCATCCACCATATTTCCAACAAGCATCCAACATGTCTCCAACAAGAATCCAACATGTCTCCAACAAGCATCCAACATGTCTCTAACATGTCTCCAACAAGCATCCAACGTTGGTCCAGCGTAATTCACCAACATTTCTCCAACGTTGGACCAACGTTGGTCCAACGTTGGACCAACGTTGGACCAACGTCTCACCATACTAAAAAAATTAAATTAATATTCATATGGCACGCCTATTGGTGATATCTAGAGCATCCTATCCTATGATTGCTATACCTTACCTTTACCTAAGACTATTCCTATTCCTATTCCTATCCATACAGTCCTATTCCTATTCCTACACTCACTACATGTACATCATTCACTCAGCTTTATATAACCTAGCTTCTTTGTTAATATTTGTTTGATGGTTGGTATTTGGATAAAGTTGAATGTTTGGATAAAGTTTTAAGAATTTACATTAATACATCATGGAAACAAACCTTTAGTATGTTTTTGTAGATAAATAACTTACATATATTTCAAATAATGAGTAAATAATAACATTGGATTCATTCTGAACAATCAAATATCACGATAATTAATGTTTTTTGCAGTCAATGATAACCGATCATGAATATTCATGAATAATAACCAACGTTGATCCAACGTTGAACCAACGTTGATCCAACGTTGGAATACATCCTGATTCCAGCAGCTAATTTTAAATCCTTTTATTATGCAAGGGGGTTTTAACCACCTGTGCTACAAGTAAAATAATTGACTTTTCTAACATCAAAGCTAGTGAACAACAGATGTGAAATGTTGGATTCTCGTTGGATTAACGTTTCACCCACATCTACAAAGTATATGGTCCACTCAGGTGGACGGTTTCACCTAAGCTATGATATAGATCGTTAATCCGTGGAAGCTTAATGTCCAATACCTTTACAATGATGAGTGTATTGGAATAGTACCTCATTCCATCAATGAAGTATTTATATACATAATTCAAACAATGCACTATAGCTGTAGCTGTTATGTGGTGTTTACTTAGCCTAGGCTACTGTGATTCTGCATATTTCAATACCATGAGTCATGACAATTTTGCTAGATTCACTGTTTTTGTGTTACACATTTACCTCTAATCAAATGCATGCATACCTTAAATCTAGATCATATTCTCGATGAGTATCAATTAAAACTAAAAAAAGGGATTTATTTCATTGAATTGACAGCAAATTATGTCAAAGAACGATAGCAGTATGTATGGCCGAGTTGTCCGGCACCCTCGACAGACTCATGCACGCCATCGCCAGCACTCTCGGCGTAGAAATGGCAGCTGATAATAACACGTCCCGAATACAGGGAAAGCACGAAAAATATACTACAGCTACCATCACCGGCAATTTACCTAGAAACTTGCAGGAAACTATAAATGGACTGGTATACTCCATCACCATCCATATCCGTAGGCTCGCCCGAGTTCATACACTCACCCGAGTTCTTAAAAAAAAAAAAAAAAAGAAACACAAAAGAACTGCTGTGATGTACGTTGCTAAATTATCAAGCCCTCTGGTGTCTATGGCACGCTAACTTACACAAATCTGCTATGAGTAGCCGATGCGCAACAGATGCACAAATTGAAAACTTGAAAGATGCAGACTATGTCGACGTTGATTCAATGTTATTCCAACGAGTTTGTCCAACGTCTGTCGAGCTGCAGTGAGTTTCTAGCGTTGGACCAACGTTGGCATCCAACCTGATTCTCACATTAGATTGTGACATTTGTATGCGGATGTCCAACGTTGATCTAACGTTGGTCCAACAAGTTTGTCCAACAGCTTTCGAGCTACGTGTTTCCAACATTGGACCAACGTTGGTATCTAACCGGATTCCAACAATGAAGGAGTGATCTGTTAATTTCTTATCCAGCATCCAATGTTGAACCAACATATAGATCCAACAAGTCTGTCCTATGTCCAACGAGTTGGCATCCAACCTGATTCTAACAAAGATTGTGATATTTTTATGCGGATATCCAATGTTGATCTAACGTCCAACGAGATTGTCCAACGTCCATTTCACTGCGAGTTACCGATGTTGATCCAACGTTGGTCCAACGAGATTGTCCAACATCCATTTCACTGCGAGTTACCGATGTTGATCCAACGAGATTGTCCAACGTCCATTTCACTGCGAGTTACCGATGTTGATCCAACGTTGGTCCAACGAGATTGTCCAACGTCCATTTCACTGCGAGTTACCGATGTTGATCTAACGTTGGTCCAACGAGATTGTCCAACGTCCATTTCACTGCGAGTTACCGATGTTGATCCAACGTTGGTCCAACGAGATAGTCCAACGTCCATTTCACTGCGAGTTACCGATGTTGATCCAACGTTGGTCCAACGAGATGGTCCAACGTCCATTTCACTGCGAGTTACCGATGTTGATCCAACGTTGGTCCAACGAGATTGTCCAACGTCCATTTCACTGCGAGTTACCGATGTTGATCCAACGTTGGTCCAACGAGATTGTCCATCGTCCATTTCACTGCGAGTTACCGATGTTGATCTAACGTTAGTCCAACGAGATTGTCCAACGTCCATTTCACTGCGAGTTACCGATGTTGATCCAACGTTGCTCCAACGAGATTGTCCAACGTCCATTTCACTGCGAGTTACCGATGTTGATCCAACGTTGGTCCAACGAGATTGTCCAACGTCCATTTCACTGCGAGTTACCGATGTTGATCCAACGTTGGTCCAACGAGATTGTCCAACGTCCATTTCACTGCGAGTTACCGATGTTGATCCAACGTTGGTCCAACGAGATTGTCCAACGTCCATTTCACTGCGAGTTACCGATGTTGATCCAACGTTGGTCCAACGAGATTGTCCAACGTCCATTTCACTGCGAGTTACCGATATGTTTGATCTAACGTTGGTCCAACGAGATTGTCCAACGTCCATTTCACTGCGAGTTACCGATGTTGATCCAACGTTGGTCCAACGAGATAGTCCAACGTCCATTTCACTGCGAGTTACCGATGTTGATCCAACGTTGGTCCAACGAGATGGTCCAACGTCCATTTCACTGCGAGTTACCGATGTTGATCCAACGTTGGTCCAACGAGATTGTCCAACGTCCATTTCACTGCGAGTTACCGATGTTGATCCAACGTTGGTCCAACGAGATTGTCCATCGTCCATTTCACTGCGAGTTACCGATGTTGATCTAACGTTAGTCCAACGAGATTGTCCAACGTCCATTTCACTGCAAGTTACCGATGTTGATCCAACGTTGCTCCAACGAGATTGTCCAACGTCCATTTCACTGCGAGTTACCGATGTTGATCCAACGTTGGTCCAACGAGATTGTCCAACGTCCATTTCACTGCGAGTTACCGATGTTGAGCCAACGTTGGTCCAACGAGATTGTCCAACGTCCATTTCACTGCGAGTTACCGATGTTGATCCAACGTTGTCCAACGAGATTGTCCAACGTCCATTTCACTGCGAGTTACCGATGTTGATCCAACGTTGGTCCAACGAGATTGTCCATCGTCCATTTCACTGCGAGTTACCGATGTTGATCTAACGTTAGTCCAACGAGATTGTCCAACGTCCATTTCACTGCAAGTTACCGATGTTGATCCAACGTTGCTCCAACGAGATTGTCCAACGTCCATTTCACTGCGAGTTACCGATGTTGATCCAACGTTGGTCCAACGAGATTGTCCAACGTCCATTTCACTGCGAGTTACCGATGTTGAGCCAACGTTGGTCCAACGAGATTGTCCAACGTCCATTTCACTGCGAGTTACCGATGTTGATCCAACGTTGGTCCAACGAGATAGTCCAACGTCCATTTCACTGCGAGTTACCGATGTTGATCCAACGTTGGTCCAACGAGATGGTCCAACGTCCATTTCACTGCGAGTTACCGATGTTGATCCAACGTTGGTCCAACGAGATTGTCCAACGTCCATTTCACTGCGAGTTACCGATGTTGATCCAACGTTGGTCCAACGAGTCTGTCCAACGTCCAACGAGTTCCAACGAGTTTGCAAGTTTCCAACGTTGGTCCAACGTTGGCTTGCTACCTGGGTTTGAGCCCCATACATTTAGAGGTACTACACACACCTCAATCACATAACCACTATGAATGGGGTATTATTTTATTGACAAATTAACACGCTTCAACATGATGTTGAATTTCATAATGATTATATCAAGTAAAGTACTAAGATATCCGCACAAATAGTCGTTTTGGGATGCAACGCCTTCAATTTCACACAATCAAATGCATTTTGTTTACATTTTGCTGTCGATCCTCCCCAATATTCACCTTAATTGTACCTACCCGGCTTTCATAATCATTCCAAGTGAGGTGGCATTGGAAAACAGGCTTTTGTCTGATACCATATTCAACAGTATCTCTTCATTGTCAAGATATTCATCGTCGAAAGAATTTGAACTTGAGAAAGACCGTCATATGGGTGTCAGACCTTCCAACTGAAGTTTTTTGGCGCATTTTGTGACATTTCACTTCTGACATTCCCCCATTCTCAAATATACTGCGCATACCTCGTGCTCGTGATGCTTACGAATTTGGTATCATTTTAAAGAGGTATACACACTCTTTCAAGTGATACCAAATATAACCATTATGATTTCATAAGAAAATAGATATAATCGATCAAACTTGAGTTTCCGAACTTTTGTTGAGGGGTTTAGATCCCTTTAAAACACGTTGTGACACACATTTTCAGTCACAAGTATTCTTTCTGAAACTCATATCAATTCAAAATACGTGACTTTATTAAATTGTCATGAAATGCCTACACAAGAGATCACTTGATATCTGCTTTACCATAATACAATATATATTATACATTTACATCCTCTGGCTCACATCAGATCATGTACAGTTAAAGGGATAGTTGAGTTCTGGTAAAGAGAGTACAGTTTTGGTCAAACTGAATTTTAGTAACCAAAACCCGCACCATTACATTAGAAACTGGTAGTTATAACTCCACCATGCTCGAAAAGAATGAAAAATTACAAATGACTAAGTAAAAAGCCTGTTAAAACTCAAGAGGGCGCAGCACTCATTGGTTTCAACAATGTTAAATACAATATTGTGCATGGGATGTTTTGCTGAAATAGTGATTAGATAGAGAGATAATCAACTATTTAAACATTTCTTTTGTAATTTTTGAAAACAGGATGCATTTTGAATTTTGTTTAACGGCAGGGTCAAAATGATTGAATAATAATGTGGGGCTTTGCATTTATTACAAATGGTTATGTTTATGGATATTTCAGCCATTTCTGAACCGATTTTGATCAAATAATGTTTATTCTGTCATAAGATTTGTATGCTCTTTCGAATTTGACACTCAGTTTTTCATTATCTTACAACAGAAAACGATCTTGTGTAGCGCCCTCTATACCCAAACTCAACTACCTATTTAAAGAGCCAATAATCATGTATACAACCCTTTGTTGTTGTTGTTTATTGTTTATTGGCGGTTTATTCAATTTGAATATTTTCGCCAATAACTAAATATTATTTCATTCTTCTTATTTATTTGTATTATTTTTTTTTTATTTTACTATTTGGATGCACAATCGTTTTTAAACCATAATAAACAAAACCAAATTAAAGACATCATCGGGCCAACCCGGCTTGGTGCATTGAGCAGGCTTCTCACACCCTTGTGTGCAATATAGCTAGTCTTAATTCAGACCACTATATTCAAAGTATATTATTACAAGCATAAAAGAACCACCAAATTAACTTTCTCATAAATTGTAGACACCCAAATTGCAACACATAACCATGAAAAGTAACAACCTTTAAATTGATACACTGCTTATCATTAGCAACCCTACAAATATGTCAAACATATAATGGTCTGAATACAAGACAATTACAACCAATACTAAAGCATCGATTATTTTCATAATTAAAACATTCACACCAAGCTGTAATTATACTTCTTGGCAGGGATATATATTGAAGAAACAATAAATCAATGTCTCCATTAACAAACATTCTGACAACCAAAACTGACAGTCAAACATCGCAAGATATGTTGACTTTCGAAAACCCATAATGTGCTCTGACCTGATGTTACATATAATTAGAATACTCGTACACGTTGACAACTGAATTACGTAAAGGTATTCCTCAATGAAACATGTTGAGTTAGGTATATTCCCTTTTAACACAAGCACTCATGTTGTTATATCAATGCATTCCTCAAATAGTGTAATTCTAAAGGCAGCTTTCGAGGCTGATCCGAAACACTAGCTGTTACATTAATAAACAGAATCAAGCATCAATTATGATAGTCTAATAGACACAATTATGCTGCTTTCTGAACCACTTGAGTCTCCACCCATTTTGTCCTTATTCTATCATTATGACAAGATCGAGCTCTATAAAGAGAGCAGGGTCTCGTGACCAGACATATTCTCATATACAAAAAGATGGTGGGGTCTGGTGAGGCCAGTATATAGTCTTTAAAAACAAACACATTATAATATATAATAAAAAGAGAACAATGTCTGGTGCATGAGGCAAAATTATTGAGGCAAGATAGTATCTAAAAACAGACCCATATGGATATTCTTAGATAAAAACAGATCAATTAGCTACCGGTGCAAAGGAGCATATGGGGCGAGAAAGGCAAGGGGACATGGGGGTCCATACTAGGTGGCAGGGGGCAAGGGAGGCAAGTGGGAATGGTATTTCCCCAGTACCACATTTTATTAGGGGGGGGGGGGGGGTCAGAGGAGGCATGGGCTGGGGGGGGGGGGGGGGGGCATGGATGCAAGAGAGGCAAGGTCATACCAAAACAACAATGATCAGACAGGAGTTTGTGCAATAATCATGGGAAGTGGTCTTTGCAAACGCCCCTGCAAGCTACCGTCCCATCTCTCTTCTGTGCACATCCTACAAATTGTTTGAGCGTCTCATCCTGGTCAGGCTATTAGCCCATTGGTAGAACCTGTGCTACCAAAGGAACTGCTCCAACCAAGTTTGGAAAACCAGAGTCAACATTATTCGGAAGCTAGCTGGAAACAGCTGGGGTTCAGGCACACAAACGCTTCGAACAGCCTGCATAGCACTAGTATACTCTGTTGCAGAGCACTGCTTACCAGTATGGGCAGAGAGCTGTCTTACCAAGAAGGTAGATGTCATCTTAAACTCAGCAATGAGAATAATTACTGGCACTCTTAATGGCTCTTCAATGGCTACCTGCTCTCTCCCACATTGCTCCCCCTCGAGTACGCAAGGAACTACACCGCATCTCCAACAACCCAGACCAACCTATCTACGAGGATCACGGACACCCTTTTGATCTTCTGCGAAGTCTCTAGAAGCGTTTGACCTGAAAGCAGAATGGCGCAAAACCTAGGCGGAATCCGACTTCCCTAATCAAAACCTTGTACAGGACTCTACGTCAGAGCCAGCAGGCTTCAACCTCCCCAGAAAGCAACACTCCATGCAAGATCAGCCCATCATCTCCATCGATGGAAAATGAAAGACAGCCCTCCATGTGACTGCAGGAACCCAGACCAGACTGTGCAGCATGTGGTAAATGACTGCCCTCTCCGATGTTTCCCTGATAGCTTTGACGGGATTCATCAGACACCAGATGCCACCCTGACCTGGCTGAGAAGCCTATAGACTTGAATTTATAGAATTTGCATGTCATACAAAACAAACAAACAAGTCTTTAAAATTAATAATGCTTCACAGGTGTGTTAGCCTGCTAGTTACCACGGGCGTAGACATTGATACCCATTAAAGTGTGGGGGGGGGGGGGGGATGATCTATTCATTCACCCCCCCCCCCCCCCCCCAGTTGAATAGGTATTACGTAACTCGCTACGCCTGTGCTAGTTACACAGAAAAGTAAGCAGATGAGAGAATTAAGGACAGGCACGTTTTAAGCCTCTAGCTGTGCCATACTCACCAATCATAATCCTTTCATTGAAAAAGGGTGCCATTAGTTTTAAGATCCGATGAATGTCTCTGCTCCATTCAAGGGCATTTGGCTAATTTGCAATACCATATGTCATATGATAGTAGATATATGTATATATTGATATACTGCAATCAGACTGAAACCAAGCAGAATGACCAATTACATGATTACTTTGCAGAGTGAGTCTTGCCCAAAGTGATATTTTTCTCAACACATGTAGCGAGACTGTGTGTAGCCTTTTTTCGTGGCATTATTTGGGAGGAAAATGGGGCTCTTTTCCTGAACATCCCTTCAATTCTAGCACTTGATAATGGTCTGCCACTGCCAACACGGTGTTTGCCACCAGCCAAAATCTTTCGTCTCGCCAGAGCAGTAGGCTGAACACCAATTTTCTTGCAGCCAACAAGTTTCATCTTCCCTTTACCCAACAAAGTTGTGGCTATCCCAGAGTATTTACCAAAACACTCAAGTGCTGATACTAGATTGCAGTCTGTCAGTGAGTCTGCTTGCTTCACAAAATTTCTAACGGGCTTAGCAAAATAGTCCTTGTTTGCAAGGTACCGCCTTTCAATGTCACTGAAAACGTTTCGCAGGCTTAATAATAATTTGTCATTTTGCTGGGAATCAACAGAAGAGCTGTCATGCCTCCGATCATGCCTCTGATCGAACTGGTTCTGTAGGGTTCTCTGCATGTGAAGGGATTCAAGGGCTGATGAACATTGATGAGGAGCATGGTCTGCCATGTCCGCGTCTGATACACCTGCCCTCCCAAGGAAAAAAGCAGTATCTGACATTTTTGTTGATTTTCACTTTTTTGCAGAAAAATACTCAATAAACAATGCTCTTTCATGTGATACATTCAGATTTCTGAAAAAAATTTGGGAACACCATTTTTTCCCAACCCTCAAACGCAGTATCTACAGTCAACCTCCACTTTCCCCAAGGAAAAAAGCAGTATCTACACAGCTAGTCTCGCCACAAGACAAACCAATTAGTTATAAGCAGACAATATGAATAATGCGCATTTATAATAATTATATCTTGTATGAACAAATTTCACTACTTATATGAATTGCGAAGCACAAAATATTGAAGCAAATTTAACATATAAGTGCATTTTGCAATACGACCAACATTCTTCTATAAAGCGCAGAGTATGTGACAAAGGCTATTCAAGTATGCATGAAAGTGCGTGTACCTCTGCCACATTCACACAATGCACAGACTGACTGCGCACGGCATATGATGCAGCTGTGCAGTGTGTTAATGGCATGTGATTTTAACGCATACATACATGCAATTGAGTCATGTATACATGTACATTAATGCAGTCCTAATCTTCTACTAAATTAAGCTCTTCAGTGCCAGCATGGATTAGTAAGAATTGTTTTATCCATAACATAAGGCATAATTCATCACCCTTCAAATTTCTATGTAGATACTGCGTTTTTCCTTGGGGAAATCGATCACGCACCGTGTTGGGAGCATGTAACATGCATTATTCCATATTTAAAGTAACTTAAGACTTGATAAGAGAGGGCGCTCTTTATCATTTCAAAGTTTTGTTTTAACTCTAACTTATACACTTTTATAACAAATGTATAAACAATCATTTTTGCGTGGTTAATGAATACAATTCATGCTTCGTATTTTCTTTCATTGCGGAAATATGGGCCAATAAGTCCCTTTTTAAAGAAAAGTGTGACTCGCCTAGAGAGGGCGCTTTTTAATTAATCAAACTTTTTTCCCTTTAAAGTATGTTAATAGTACATACAGAATATATCCGAAACATTTTCGATTGTTTTATCCATAACGTAAGGCATAAGTTAACACCCTCCGAATTTCTATGTAGATACTGCTTTTTTCCTTGGGGAAATCGGTCACGAACCATGGATTTTCCCAAAGTATCTACATTTTCATGAAAATCTCAAAATTAAACGGAAAATTCAATTGTTCATGTATGAAGAAAAATAGACACCTATATAGCCTTTAATCACACACTTAAGATATCTTCACAAGTTTATTATTTCCGAGCGGCTGTGGCAAAAACACAAAAGGGTCAATATCCCAGTTTCTAGAAAACGCTGAATCGTGTAGATACTGCCTTTTTCCTTGGGACGGCTGCTGTTGGTCCTGTGCCTTCAGAACTACATGCATTTGCGAAACCCTCTACCTCTTGAGTCTCAGGAGCCAGTTCAACCTGACTTCTTGGATTATCCACATGAAGAGATGAGAACCAGTCATCATGTGGTTGGCTGTTGGTCCCAGTAGCTACTCTGAACAGCACACGCCTCATATCGGAATCGTTAACTGGTATGTAGTTCCCGGAAGTAAGCCTGTACTTCTTGACAACGATGAACTTGTGTTTGCAAGGTCCACCTGGAATGAAGATAAAGGAGTATTTCGTTTTGTTACACATTATACATTCAGGCATATAGCGAGGATACAAATCAGCATGCACTTTGGGGAAAATAACAGTTAATCATCTATTTTGTACACCCTTAGATGGAAGGAATGTTTTATTGTGACTTGTCTTCCATGTAGTCATTTCTTTATGCTGATCTGAAGACACAAACTAGAAGCCAGTCTCCAAGTTTGTGTGCAGAAGTACATCCAAATTTGAAGGGGGTATGTATGAGAAGAGAGTATACGTACTAACAATTCAGACATTTTAATTTTTCCATTAAGACAATTTTCAATCGTACACTATGGACCCTACATATAATAATTGCAAACATGCTACAAGCTTTGCATGGGGAAAATATATTCCGTCATTAATAACAAAGAAAACAGAATGTTATGGAATTTCATACACAGGGCACATGGAAAAAGAGCTCGCATGTTACATGTTCATGACATAGTTGCCGATTTGTCTTTGATAGAACATATCTTCAAAAATTCATAACTTTTTTTTAATTTTTAATCAGAAATTGCTAAAAATGTTAATGTCCTGTTCCTTTTATTTTTCTACTCGAACTTTTTCAGGGTAGACTTTCCCTTAGGTGAATTTGCTTACCTGTTTTTCCTATCAAACAGGTACACACACCCAACGACATGTCCAACGGTGAATGTCATGTCTCCATTGCAGACAATCCTGGATTGGTGAATCCTTGAGCCAAGTGAGTGGTGAGGCAGAAAGCGTGGTTGCAGGGCTCTATCTAGCCTATTGTTGCAGATGTCCAGCAGGCGTCTCTCATAATAGGCCTCAAGGCGTGTGGCTAAAAAGTCCACTAGCTGGATGACATTGTACGCTTTCGTTCTCTCGAATATCTGGTCCTTCAGAAGCATCAGCAAAGTTGTTGGTGTTGTTTCCACGCACATTCATGCCTTCACGATGGCAAACTGCCCTAGAGGTTCTGCGATCGCAGATGTCCTTCATGTGGGCAGCAACCCCTTTGTAGCTCTGGAGAATCACATCATTGGCAGCTTTCTGGTAATTCTCCTCTAGCTTGTCGATGGTTTGGGAGTATACCATGTCCTTCAGCAGGTAAAGTAGAGCTGGTCGGTGCTCTTTTCTGACACCATTGTTTGAGTCCCACAAATATCTCCAGAAAGTTTGAAGAACATGAAAGATGCACAAGAGCAAGGTGGATTCGGGGTACACGCTCTCTAAAGCCTGGCTTTCTGATAAGCTGTCATCAGTCATGAAGTTTTCCGGTCCTCTCTGTCCTCTCCCATTCGCGCTCCTTTCCCACCTGTTGTCTCATCATACTCCTTAAACTTGTCCTCCAAGTTTTGTAGCACCTGCTCACCCTTTGTGTCGCCATACTTGGCACTGAAGTTCTTGTAGTATAACCTGAAGGAAAAGAAATAAAATATTGTCATTGTAATCTACAATGCAGTTACATTCCTTAAAGGAATTAAAGAATACAACATACTTTGGCACTTATTCCATAGTTCATGACTTGTAAACTAGGTCTGCCGAACAAAAAAAAAACTCCATGAAAATAAACACAGTAGTGATATTAGGCTAATTTTTTCTGATGCCAAATCTCACTTAGCAGCCAGTTTACATTTAGGGTCCAACATTAGCGGCGTGATTGACATTTGTGATTGACAATTCATCGGCTTACGTCATCTACAGAATTCAGATAGGGGTCGTGTACGGGGCGAAGTTCTTTAGATGACGTCACATTTTGTCGATTTAAAAGGGGCGTTCCCAGGACAATTGGATATTTACTAATTACCCCCAAATTGATTGATTTCATGGGAAATTACATTCTTTTTCTTGATGAAAAATTACTTATAGAGAGCCTGATTGTGACAATTAGGCCATCTAGATGCTGTAGTTCCTTTAAAGGACATGGCCCCCTAAATCATAATATCACAAAGATGATTCTAGGCACGTAACTGTCTGGTTAAGAATTGAAGTCACTATAGATTGAGTTGTGCTCTCAATATTGTAAATCGTGGTAAAATTTCACATTTGACCTCCCACCTTATGTGACCTTTGACCCCAGAATATCATGAAGGCCGATATAGGGGACCTACCAATCAAGTTTGTTTACAAACAGATGCAGGGTTGGAAAGTTATTCAAATTATTGTAAGGGTTTGGATCCGTTAGTTAGCTCCCTCCACCTACGTTGGGCTCGACAAAAATCAAATTTATAAAAATCTGTAACATTTATTCTGTACCTGTAACTGTAGCTCAGGTCTGGACAGACAATCCTATCTGCACTCACTACCGCATAATTGTCCCCGTGTTCAACTTGGAGGTCATACTTGTGTAGATCGAGTGCCTTTGCTGGGGTGAAGCCTTCTTTGAAAATACCGACCAGTTTTTCTCTGACTTTTGCTGATACATCTCTGTGTCGAAGAGCATCAGCTGCCATGACTGGGTGATTGTGATTATGACAAAGGGTTACCATCAGTCTTCCATCATGAAGATGTGGTTCAGAACTCCTGTAAAATGGAGAGACAGCCAAGTCTGTTTGTTAATAACCACGTATCAAAACTATAAATCAACAAAAAACCTCTTAAACCCCGACCCCTCCTTTCTTTTGTGAGGTATCAAAAACCTTTACCCCCCCCCCCCCCCCCCCCACACGGGTTGAGTTAAAAGAAAACGTTATTGGCAAAATGCACTACTTTGATAATTCAAATCAGGATTTAAGAAAACCATTCCGTACAACTAAATCATTTGAAACCTTTAACTTTTTCCATATTTGATTTGTTTTAATTAATAATAAAAATAAATCAATCAAGGAGTAATCAAACGATCCTCAAAATCCAATACGTCGCTGATGCCATACTATAGGTTTATAGTGAAAATCACTGTAGGCCAATCTACTAATAGTCCAGTCAATATAGGGTCTTGACCTCGGCAAAATTGCAACATGGGAATTTTCTTTGGAATACCGTTCAGGAAACTCCTCTGAACAACATTATAAAAGTCCTAAGAAATCGAAGCTCGGGAAAGTGGTTTAATTTGCATTGTAAAGATAAATAGCTAATTTGCATATTTCTGAAATTTGGTCAGGGGTTATTTTCTTTCTAGGAATATTGATAAAAATGATTACTCTAGGGTAATTTGGTGCAAGGAATCCATTTACGCTGCTCATTTGCATGTGCCGTATGGGCAACACCCTAAAAGCCAAGATGGCTGCCCCTTATTTCCATATTTATGAATATTATTGATTTTCAGTGGTTAGAGCCTCTAATAAGCAATAATTTCATATTATTAATTTTCATTCATGTTCTAAATATGTAGTAAAGATATTTCAGATTAGTTGCCACCTTGGCAACCTCTAGCAATGCACTATTACATAATTAGGTTATTTACCTAATTTGCATATTCCCCCAAATTTAGTCTATTTTGGAACCCGAAAAGTAAAAAGCCCGTTATCATTCAAAAAGAGCCATTAAAACACAAGAGGGCGCTTTCTAAGAAGGCATTGGTTTCAACCATTTTTCAAACAAAATTATGCATGTGATGTTTTATTGAAATAATGATTAAATAGAGAGATCATCAACAACTATTTAAAAAAACACTTTTGAAAATTTTTGAAAAAGTGGAAGCGTTTTTTTTTTTTTTTGAAAAATCGTCTAATTATTTGGGCCCCAAATAATTATAAGATTAGATATATTTATTGATATTTCAGCCGTTTCTGGGTCGATTTTGACCAAATAAAGTTTATTCTGCCATTAAAATTGCATGTTCTCTCAAATTCGACACTCAGTTTTTCATTACCTCACCCAAAAATTGTGATGTGCAGCACACTCTCTACCAAAACTAAACTACCCCTTTAATACTGTATTATTATTTTTGGACTCTCCATTATTGGAAGTAGCAATTAGACAACTTGAATTTTAATGTAGTTGGTTGCTAACAGTCAAAACATTATACTCTTATAGAATAAATGCCTTGAAAGTGGCATATAGCATTATCTATTTTTAAAATGACAAACGCGGCCATCTTGGATTGATGTGGGTTGCCAAGGTGATACGTCGAATTAGGTATCATAAATGGATTTGCTGCCCCTCAAAACCTTGAAAAAGTGGTATTTCTCGTCTTTTTTACCTTCTGGGTGTTACCTTCTGCGTCTTGTTTACCTTCTGGGTGTTATACGGAGTGGCAGAGCAGAACGGGGAAAACACCGACGAAGTCGCGTTGCAGCTCCTCAACTCCAAGCTGGAAGTCGATGTGAAGGCCATATATACATCGATCGAAGCCATCGCCTCTACACGAAGAAGCGTACGATGGACGACGGAGCCCGACCCCAGCCAAGACCCCTCATCATCAAGTTTGCGAGGTACAATGTCCGTCAACGCGTCTATGCCGCGAAAACCAAACTGAAAAAAACACAGATCTTCATCCGCGAACACCTGACAGCCGCTCGCCAACAAATCATGAGAGAGACACTCAAATGCCCATCGATCGCGAAAGCGTGGACGATTGACGGGAAAATTCGTGCACTGACCAAAGACAACGCGGTCGTGTCCGTCCGAACCCTGAACGATCTCGACAGACTGTGAGGTACACACTTTGAAAAACCTTTTGTCTTTTTAACTTTAAATGATTAAGTACCCATGTATCTCTTGCAAAAAAGTTGTTGTCAGATGGTGATTTTACTTCCTTTTTAAAAAGGGCAGATACAACATTTGAATTTAAGGCTGTTCTGATTGAATATGTAAAAAGAGTGTTGAAAAATATTCCTGAATATAAGGCCACTGGTTTGGATGACTTACCGGCTAAAATCATTAAAATGGCAATGTCCTACATTGTCTCACCATTGACACACTTGATAAATTTGTCTCTAACCAGTGGCGTAATCCCGAAGGAATGGAATATTGCATTATTAATCCCCATATTCAAAAGTGGGGATGCTTTTGAATTGTCGAACTATCGACCAATCTCGATTCTCCCGATTCTATCTAAAGTTATTGAGAGGATTGTGCATGAACAGGTCACTAAACATCTCACACAAAACTCGTTGTTGTATAGTCACCAATCTGGATTTCGCCAAAATTATTCATCCGCAACAGCCCTCTTGAACCTTAACTGAAGATCTATTCTCTAATATGGATAACGGTCTGGTAACCGCATGTGTAGCGTTGGATTTAAAGAAAGCGTTTGATACTGTAGATCACAATCTGCTCGTAAAGAAACTCGAATGGTATGGATTTGATCTAAACAGCGCATCTTGGTTTAACAATTATTTGAGTGAGCGCACTCAAGTCACTAAAGTTAATGGTATAACTTCATCTTCTGGGAAAGTAGAGTGCGGAGTTCCACAAGGATCTATTTTGGGACCGATGTTATTCCTAATATTTATAAATGACATTGCAAATGTGGTGAAGCATTCATCTATTTCATTATTTGCAGATGATACGTGTATATACTACTCTTCCAATAGTGCCAATGATGTATCGAACAAGGTTAATGATGATTTAAATTCTATAACTTTATGGCTGAATGCTAACAGGCTGATACTTAACATGAGCAAAACTGAATATATGCTTGTTGGATCCCAGAAAAGAGTAAAGCAGTTTCATAATGTAAATTTAAATATACACATTGGTAATAATGCAGTTTATATGAAGTTTATAGTTGTAAATATCTTGGCGTAATTCTTGATCCTAGTTTGAATTGGAAACTGCATATAGACCATGTACGCAAAAAAGTTGTCCAAGGATTATTTCTCTTTCGTAAAGTAAGACTTATTGTTGACTTGTGTACTGCTAGAATGCTATACTTTAGTATTATTCAAACACACTTTGATTATTGCTCTATAATTTGGAACAATGCTACTCAAGTCGTGTTAAATAAGCTACGTGTTCTACAGAATAGAGCTGTGCGGATTATGATTAAGGCACCTTTTAAGCAAAGAACTCGCGAAATCTACCAACAAGCAAAGGTAGTCCCAATTGTTGATAGATGGGAAAGAGGCAATTTAATCATGTTATTCAAAATAATGCATGACTTAACTCCAACTTATCTTCACGAGTTGAATTACGACATAATCCTCACAACTTAAAAAATAGCGATTATAAAATCCTGCTTCCAAAGCCCAAGACCGAGTTTTTGAGAAGAAGTTTCTTTTATCATAGCTCCAAATTATTCAATTGTCTCTCTTTTGAAACGCGAACCTTAAACACACTGGCTACCTTTGTTCGCACCATTAATTCGAATGAAATTGCAGACTGAACTTTGTCTTCCCCTTTTTACTTTTAATTGGATATTTTCTGGTTATGTTATAGTTATACATGCATACTTCTTTTTTGTCTTTCTTTTTGTAATACTATTAACGTGATAAATATTATACCAACCCCTTAGTCCTGTCTTGTTGTTTGTTTCTTTTGTTTATCTTGATGTTTTTGTATTATGTTATTGGTTTTAAAGTTTTACTCGTATGTTTGTTGTCGTTCTAGTTGAATTTCTGCAATTAACTGTCTTTTAGTTTGTTTGTTTTGTACATTTATTTGCTAGATGTAACTTGTTGTAACTACATGTACATTATTCATTGCCTTACTTCTTGCATTTACACGTTTTACATGTTATTTCATTGTATAATTCACTGTATATTTATTGTTATTTTTATGTTTGTGGACCCCTTTGAAAATCAGCTGCGCTGAAAGGGCCATCCACCCTATGAGAGGAAATTAATAAATAAAAATATCCACGATTTTACCTGATTTCTGGGAATATGCAAATTGTGTAAATAATCTAATTATGCTAATTATATGCATTGCTAGAGATTGCCAAGGCGGCAACCAAGCTGAAGTATCTTTAATACACATTTAGAACATGATTAAAGAAAAAACCCTGTAATTATTGCTTATTGATTAGAAGCTGTAGCCATTGAAAACCGATAATATTTATAAATATGCAAATTAGGGGCAGCCATCTTGGATTTCAGGGTGTTGCCCATATGGTACTTGCAAACGAGCACCGGAAATGGATTCTTTGCCCCAAAATACCTTAGAATATTTGTTTTGATTACTAGTGTACTATTCCTAGATAGAAAATGACCCCTGACCACATTTCAGAAATATGCAAATTAGCTAATTATCTTCATAATGCAAATTAAACCACTTTCCCAATCTTCGATTTCTTATGACTTTTAGTATGTGGTTCAGAGGAGTTTCCTGAACGGAATTTCGAAGAAAAATCCCATGTTGCAATTTTGCCGAGGTTACCCCCTAATATTTGCTAGATTGACTGGACTATAAGTAAAACCATACAGGAAATATAAATATATCAATTCATTATTTTCTTCCTACTTGCTTGCTACAAAATAGACAATAACATTACAAATAATATCGGCAATATCAACAATAAAATTACCCAAAATGTTTTGGTATACTTTGATAAAATCAAATTACGACAAAATTGGAGAATGAAAATTCCGCACGTGCCATCATAGGCTCCTGTTTATGGAGCACACGCCCTTCATAAACAGACACAAAATGATGTTACCTACATCCGAGGAGATGAGTTCATTATGTAAACACAAAAGCAGGTACTTTTGATAAACAAATGCGGACTTTATTGTCGATTATACATTCGAATTGTTTGTGGAGATCAACCTTTGAGGGTATAAACAGAACAACCTAATTTTGTTTCAATTCGTCAATAAAATCTTCTTTTAATGAGTATGAATTGTGACAGCAACAACCACTAAGAGTGCATTTCAAATTTGGGTTATGAATATAGACATCATGTGATTACCATTTGTCACCAATTTACTATTGCAAGCACGCCCTGGTTTTCCTTTGTTCAATTTGGGAGCTGCATCCTTTAAAAGAACTAAAGAATACAATGTATTTTGGCACTTATCCCATAGTTCATGACTTGTAAATTAGATCTGCCGAAAAAAAACTCCATACAAATAAACACAGTAATGATATTCGGCTAGTTTTCTGATGCCAAATCTCAATTAGCAATTCATCAGCATCCGTCATCTAGAGAATTTAGAGGGGCGTCGTGTACAGAGATTATGGGCTGCGAAGTTCTTTAGATGACGTCACATTTTAGCGATTTGAAAGGGGCGTTCCCAGGACAATTAGATATTTACTGATTACCCTTGAAAATAACACCCCTAGCTATCTTCGCTCTCTCATATCGTTACGTAATTCTAGACCTGGGCCCCGTTGCAGAAAGAGATACAATCGATTGTAAGTTAGGATGGATCGTAAGTCAGAAAATTAGCGCGTTTCAACCAATCAGATTTCCGCATCTAGCACACGTGATCTGACTTACGATCAATCCTAACTTACAATCGATTGTATCTCTTTCTGCAACGGGGCCCAGGTCTCCGCTCAAACTCTGACATTACAATGCTCCAAATTCCTAGATCCCATTCTAAATCCGGCGACAACTCATTTGTTATGTATGCTCCACGTAGGTGGAATCATCTCCCTCTCCCAATACGACTAGCACCCTCATTGGATTCTCACAAAAACTACTCAAGACCCACCTGTTCACTAGGTAAACAAAAAATTAAATATGCAGTAATCTATTATGCATATTTGCAAGTTCATTGTCTGGTTATGTATTCAATTGTATTTCATGTATTTAATGTATTGATTATTATGTATTTCATTTACTTTATATTCATATTGTTCATTTATTAGTTAAGTATGTAAAGCACTATGAAACATTTATGTATTTAGCGCTATACAGGGTGGCCCAAAAAAACCGGAACTGGCCACTTCCCAAAATATAGTAACACATGTAGTATGTCCATCGGATAGGGTGTCTTTTCAAATGAACAACGATACCCAGAACAGTCAATTTGGTCGTGTAGTTTTTGTTTTAGGGCGCTGTGAGTGACACCATGTCACGTTATCTTTTTTGTCAATTTTTACCGAGCCAGTGCTTGATGCATCGCACATACCGACTTTCATAGCGTTGAACAACGCGCGCCATTCTTAGTGTGCACAATGAGCACGGTCGCTCAATGGTATTAGGGGCAGGGAGTGGGATTTAACTGGCATTGACTTGGTAAAAATTTACAAAAATTAGCACCTGACATGGACTCACTCACAGCGTCCTAAAACAAAAACTACACGACCAAAATTACTGTTCTTGGTATCGTTTTTCATTGGAAAAGACACCCTATCCGATAGACATAAACATGTAGGTACTTTATTTTGGGAAGAGCCCTGTTCCGTTTTTTGGGGCCGCCCTGTATAAGAACTTATATTGTATTGTATTGTACTGTACCCAAAGATCGATTGATTTCATGGGAAATGACTGCCAAATTAGTTTTCTTGAGAAAAAATTAGTTGTAGAGAATTAGGCCATCTAGACGCTGTAGTTCCTTTAAAGTCACCAGTGAGTGCAAAAGGAAATGCAAGTTACGGATGATAAAATTGCTACATATTTGCTTCGACGTACCCAGGGGGGGGGGGGGGGTTGGGGGTTAACCCCCCCCCCCCCCCTTTGACCCCCAAAATGCTGTTTTGGGGGGTTTGAACCCCTCCCCCCCCTTTTTTCAAATTTTAGACGGTCTGGAGACCTACTT
>JBAMJV010011612.1:0-26948 GCA_037951105.1 Echinarachnius parma
TGTGACCCATTTTTCTAAGTGTGTGCACCGACAAATGCTTTATTCTTAAACAAAAAATATGTAACAAATGGCAGTTATCAGGTATAAAAATGGGAACATTTTCAAACTCGCTTCGCTCAGTCGCATACATAATATTTCACAACCTCGTGTGTTTATATCCCAGCTAGCCACCTGACGTCGGGCCGATGTAAAAAGTTGTTGGCCGGATGTCGGCATATCACGGTTGGCTCGAAGTTAAAATGTCCGCCAGCCCAACATCGTAAGCACGTCATTTTGTGATACGTCAATTTCAAAAAAAAATCCGACGTCGCCGCGACGTAAAAATGTCCGCGATGACGTCTGAGGATTTTACAGACAGGAACCTGCGATGTTCCAATAAAATAGTGGACATTGCTTGTTGACACCCCTTCCTGATGGAGCACAAGCATCGTTTGGTGTGTAGCCAATGGCGTTCGACGGAGTATGACGTAGAGAGCCTCTGTGCCAACTCTGAGAAATGACCCATAACGATGACTTGTTGGACATACGCTTTGGAAGGGGAAAGAAGCCGAATATCAAAGGTCCTGCCTTTCAAAGCTCAAAACAAAAGGCTAAATTAATTTATGCAAATTCATGCAACCATGTATTGTAAATTGGTAGTTTGGAAACATTATACAATCATTATTTTTAGTCTAAAATGGTTCATTAGGCGCAAAAAATAGAGAAAAAGAATGAAGTTGGAAATTAAAAAAAAAATATTCCAACATTATGACCAACAGTGTATTTACAATACGTTGTCTGGTTGTGTGCATTTATATATTTCATCGAGCTAGTAAACAATACAAAAATAACTCGACAACAATTATTGTCATTCATAACAATGCATTCGGGGTTAGTCTAAACGTGCATTTAGCGTTGCAATTGTATATATTATAGCAGTGTGGCATGAATTGTAAAAGTTAAATCATACCAAAAAAAATGCAAATATAATAGAAAAAATACAAACCTCCATTGATAATACACGTTGTACAGCCAAGAGAAGTGAATGTGATGGCGGTTATGAATAACTTTGTTAATAATCGCATTGTCTCTTTTTTGTGTAATTATAACAATAATTTGGAGAAATATCCAGTCCTGAAGTCGGGGACCACAATACTATTCCGATATATCCAACGTTGTCATAATGTCTGCAAATTCTATATCCTTGTAAAAGGTAATTTCATCAAACGCTTTTATGATTAGGATAACGAATTACAAACAAAAACTAACTCGATCGAAGCGAGCATGCCAAAGGTCGTCGGTTACTGATAATAATATGTTTCCCAATCTATTTTCTAACCATCGTCATTCAATTTAATTAATCATTAACTTCAATATCATCTCGGAAATGTGTTGCATATACCGTTCAATTTGTTCATTTTTGCGCACGTGCATTTGTACGAGCATGCCGCTCCGTTTTAACATGGGATACTTTCACATTCATCTGAACCTGACAAAAATGGATTATAAGTTCATTTTAAAAACCTTTCAGTATTATTGATTCATTCAGTTTGACCAGGACTTTTATTTCCGGTTAATATTGTCGAAGACAAATATCAAGTTTATTAACATTAAGTCCTCACTAAGATACGTTTATTATTTAGTTTTTTTTGTAGCCATTGATATAGTTCCTTAATATCTCATTGATATTTTATAGCTCATGAAATAGCAACGCAATTTTAGTATCACTATTTTTTCCCAGTAAACACTTTTCAGTTATAAATTCGAACCGACATGATACTCACTTGTTTGACAGATATCTCCTTCATATCCAGCTACACATGCACACGTGAAAGAATCGACTCCATCATTACATGTTCCTCCATGTTGACAGGGTAAAGAAGCACATTCGTCTGTGTCTGTAAATGATCAGTATCAAACAATTAAGACAACTTTTATAGGTGACCAATTTATTTGTGTAATCAAATATAATCGGTCTTCCTTATTTATTACAAGGTAGTTTGAATGGTATTAAAGGGATCTATAAACATTGTCCAAATCCACAAAACTTACTAATAACTCGTATGCTTCTTTCATATCTTGTTGTATTCATACTAACAACAGAAGCATGAAACTGGTTTAGGTTTTTCGAATTTCACTCTCGTGAAAAGGATATTTACGATTGAAGTGTTTGGATTGTTAAATACCCACTGGAAAGTCTTAACTGTGTACAATGATTTCGCATCTTCGATTAATACTCCGCTACATAACATCCATTCAGCGTAAAATATTCACACTTGAAAGTTTAAAAAGTTACAAAATCCATTATATGTTATTCATCAATATGAAACTACTAACTTGTTTGACAGTTATCTCCTTCAAATCCAGCCACACAGGCACACGTGTACAAATCGACTCCATCACTACAGGTTCCACCATTTTGACAGGGTGAAGTAGCACATTCGTCTGTGTCTGTGAATGATCAGTATCAAACTGATATAACTGGCATAAGGTAGGTGACCATAATATTTTCTTTGGTCAAATGCAATCGGTCAGCGACATGTGAAACAAGGTAATTTATACGATGTCAATGTGATATTTGTCAAAATGTAGCTATACTCACTTGTTTGACAGTTATCTTCTTCAAATCCAGCCACACATACACACGCGAAATAATCTACCCCATCAGTACAGGTTCCTCCATTTTGACAGGGTGAAGAGGAGCAGTCGTCTGTGTCTGCATTATATCGATTGGGATTAACATTGAAGTTAAATCTGTAAATAGGGGCAATGTATATCTTACATATACTGTGCATGTTGTCATTTTCCACATGTAAGATGTCATTAAAATTGAGATTACCGGTATATAATTTTTAGGTGGGGTGGGGGCTAAAAGAGGCAAATTCTCATGTTTTGGCGGCCATTTTTGGATTTGTGCGTTTAAAAACGCGCTCAAGGTTTCGTGTCAAGCACCCAGCAGATTTGGAATCGGCACCCCCGCATTGACAAGAAACGTTGTATATGTCGCTAAACAAGGTCAAGTGGTCTCTAGCCTGGACTAACCCACCTTTAATGGAAAACAATAGGTCAAAATAAAATAAAATACCACAACACCATTTTGCATATGGTGCACGACAGTTTTAAACATGCTAAATCTGATTCGAAGTTGAGTTTTGGTAGATATATATAAACGTTTCAGCATGATTTTTTTATTTTTTTTTTTTTTTTGGGGGGGGATTTTGGACAGGATGGTTTATTCCAAATGAAAACCAGCATGTAATCCTTACCGGTGTCACACAGATCCCCTTCATAACCAGGTGCGCAGGTACAGATGAAGGAGTCAATACCATGTGAACAAGTTGCTCCATTGAGGCAGGGGTTGCTTGCACATTCGTCCGTATCTAAGGGACATAATGAATAAACAACACAATATTAAATAAAACACAGTTTTAGTTTAGTTCTGTGGCATTTCAATGTTTTGAGAAAATAATGTGACAAATCTCGACTTGATTAACCATGCAAAATGACAGATTTGTTTATGGATGGTGTCTGGTAGCCATTGCCGATAGAGGGTATTCACAACTTGACAGTATTAATCTGCATAGTCTGTATGATTTATTATACATATTCTTCAATGTATCACTTCGCATGCTGGCGCGCAGGTAAATTTATGAGAGTCAATTCTATTTGCATAAGAAAACTTTCAAAATGCATGTATAGCCTATATACTAACCAATCTTTTAAAGGACAATGAAACCCAAGCAAAAGGTTGCTTTCATAGACTTGAAGAGATTGTGAGGAATAATCTCTGAAAGTTAGAGCATAATCGGGCAAGAAACAAGAAAACTATGGCTCTTTGAAGATGTCCATTTATTCCTATGGGGAACTCAAATTGGCAACGCACTCTTATTAGTGTGTGGACTACTCCCTATATGTTTTGTACACAAATGTTCCCATTTTTACAGTTTTCTTCATAGTCACACGTTTCCATTCCCCGAAATCATGATATGTTATGTATACATGCATTCTACAAAACATATGTTGAACTTAAATATAAATGTTGAGAAAATTGAACAAAATTAAAATTGTGTGTACAAAATGTATGGGGAGTAGTCCACAACTTTGCCAGAGTGCGTTGCCAATTTGAGTCACTCGTATAAATAAATGGCTCTTTTCAAAGAGCCATAGTTATCTTATTTCTTGACCGATTGTGCTCAAATTTTCAGGGACTATTCATCCTATTTAGTGTCTTATAGTGCATACAACAATTTGTCTGGATTTCATTGTCCTTTAAGTGCTCTGTTTAACTCTATAAGGAGCATTACAAAAATCGACCATCTGTATTGTTTCGAGTTTATTTATTTCATAGCGGTAAGTCATATGTTGTAAACCGGGCGCTATTTTTCAGCAAGGCCGTGCATTACAAAATAGTATGCATAAAACAATATAAACCTTGTAAAGATATAATGTAAAACGTTTTGATAACCTATGAAAAGAAAAAGAAAGAGATCCGAAACAATGAGAAAAAGTAGAAAAGGCATTAGCAGTTCTAATATAACATAATAAAACGATATAAAGTTGTTTACCTAGTTCACATTGAATCCCTTCGTATCCTGGTGCGCAGGTGCAGTTGTACGAGTCGATTCCATCATAACATGTAGCTCCATTAGCACACGGGTCACTCTCACATTCGTTTATAGCTGTGAAACAGGATTAAATGTGAACATGAACAAACAAAATAGGGTTTATATACATGTATACTGGATTCTAATCCGAGAACTCCGGATCGCGCTAGACCAGTGCTCTACCAACGGAGCTAGAAAGCCCTTCTTGATTACTCCCTGAAATCCTTTATATATGTTAATTTTACCCCTGTTTTAATCAATTTTAACTGTACTATAGGTTTGCCCTGCCAATTTCGTCAAAATAGCACTCAAATTGTCATTAACAGCACGCAATTTAAAAACGAAATTGAATGAAGATCAGGATCGTGTTTGAATTAGCAAATAATTTCATTCAATTTGATGTTTGGACTGTGCGATTGCCAACTTTTGTCAAACCGAATTGAAATAACAGCATTCAACTTAGAAAATCGGGTGAAGATCATTCGATTTTGTCCTCAAAGGTAAAATGTAGGCGTGTATACATTCTATTTCGTCTACGGGCCCGCTAACATCTTTGAAATGTGTGCAATCCTTTTCATGAGTTTCCTTAGTTGTATTGTTTTCCTATAAAGCTACTCGCTTGTTTCGTACAAATGAAAGTGTATCTTTTATAGGAATAGGCCTATACACTTCCATTCCACTTTATTAGCAGTGTGTATCTGAAAAGAAAGATTAAAATAAGTCTTTAATAACAGAATAAAGACAAATATAGATTAAGAAATGACCTTAGCACTGTGTGAAAAATGGAAATAAAATTAAAACATAAAACAAGTGTATGACTTAACATTACATTACAATTACCAGTTAAATGTGAAAATGTGAACATAAATTAGCAGTGTGTATCGGAAAACAAAGATTAAAATAAGTCTTTAAAAAAAAGAATAAAGAAAAATATGACCTAAACAAAAAATCTGCCTTCGGGTGGGGTGGTCGTTGGGGAGTGATGGAATAGCTTGAAATAGGGAAGTAAATTGACACCCCCCCCCCCCCCCCCCCCCCCTCCCCGCGCCTTCACAATGCGTCATACTGTATGATTGTTCTGATCGTTCTTATTTGAATGCTAGATGTGCAAAGAAGCACGCCTGAAAACGAAATAGAAAACCCAAATCGGTCCGAAATCTAAGGTCAAGCTAACTGGCACGAATTTGAATGACGGATGTGTATTGCCAAATTGTTAGACATTCTGACCAATTTGAATACGTTGTCGTTGCAAACTGAATGCAATTTGCGAAGATGAATGTTCTGGAGTTTAAAATTGAACAGTGTAAACAGCAGGTTTACAAAAAACCACTCGAACTTGAATGACATATAATGAATATGCCCGCTATTTTGACGAAATTGGGCGGGAAAACCTATATTATAATTTCAGTAAGGAAATCCTTTGACGTTAAAAAAACTTTTAGGGTTTTGCACGCCTCGGGCTAGAAATCGGCACCCCCGCATTGACAAGAAACGTTGTATATGTCGCTAAACAAGTTCAAGTGGTCTCTAGCCTGGACTAACCCACCTTTAATGGAAAACAATAGGTCAAAATCAAATAAAATACCACAACACCATTTTGCATATGGTGCACGACAGTTTTAAACATGCTAAATCTGATTCGAAGTTGAGCTTTGGTAGATATATATAAACGTTTCAGCATGATTTTCTATTTTTTTTTTTTTTGGGGGGGGGGGGGGATTTTGGACACGATGGTTTATTCCAAATAAAAACCAGCATGTAATCCTTACCGGTGTCACACAGATCCCCTTCATAACCAGGTGCGCAGGTACAGATGAAGGAGTCAATACCATGTGAACAAGTTGCTCCATTGAGGCAGGGGTTGCTTGCACATTCGTCCGTATCTAAGGGACATAATAAATAAACAACACAATATTAAATAAAACACAGTTTTAGTTTAGTTCTGTGGCATTTCAATGTTTTGAGAAAATAATGTGACAAATCTCGACTTGATTAACCATGCAAAATGACAGATTTGTTTATGGATGGTGTCTGGTAGCCATTGCCGATAGAGGGTATTCACAACTTGACAGTATTAATCTGCATAGTCTGTATGATTTATTATACGGGCAACTCCAGCGTCACGGACATTACAAATCAGAGAATTTTCATGACTTTCCAATGCCACTACTAATTCATACCTCTAACTAATGTCTAACTTTTATTTTGATTACAAAACAATATCCTAGTTAAGTATGCAAAAAAAGTTTCAGAACATTTATCCAATTCCTTACTGAGTAATTCTGCGAAATGTGCGCCGTCACGGACATTACATCTTTTGGACATGACTTTTTGCATCCATATACATCTTTGCAAAAGTCTGTGAGTTCTGAGACCTCACAAAGGTGATGTAGGTATTTAATTATAGACAAGGCAATGATGAATTGAATCCAAGTTGTTTTGGGGGAAACGGGCCAGGCATATGTGATCTAGACAACAAAACGTTGCGTCACGGACAATACATTTTCAGCGTCACGGACATTACACTTTTGTCCACTTTTTCTAAACTCAGAAATAACCCGCAAAAAATGCTCCATTGTGCATGACACTTTTTTAATTGTACATTTGATATGTAATCAAACAGTTTTGAGAACAAAAATTATATTTCAATTTTTTTTTCAATTAGCAAAAAATTATTTTTGAAATATTAATAAGTTTTTCCAAAATTATTGTAAAATTTGAAATTTTTCAACAGAATGTGCAGTAAACCAAATGTTCAACTATTACAAAAAATATTATACATTTTTAATGAGGTACAATGCTGTTTTGTGCCAAAAAATTGTAAAATCTAAAAAAAGTTGTGTACATCATGGGCATAACACATGGAAAATCATGGACTAAGAGTATAATTTTTGCAATTTTATCATACTATATGAGATTTAACCATCTCTTTCTCCTCACAGTAAGTTATAGTCAAGTCTTTATTGATTATGAGACATGCATGTTCAAATTAAGCAAGGAATTTAGTTTTATAAATAGTTCAGAGTACTGACTCAAAGTTCACTATCTGATTAACGATACAATTTATTAAAACTTGAACCAGGAAGGTAGTAGTCCCCCAGTTACTTGGGATTATCTTATTTCTTAGCTAAAGTAAGACATTTACATAAGAAAATAATGCTTGATATTTTTTTGCTCTGCTTTTTTATACTTTTCACTGTGTATGTAATGTCCGTGACGCAGCCGTGACGTAATGTCCGTGACGCCATTCTGGACAAGCCATCAAATATTTTAGTAAATGCTCTTGATATACTTTATGATATAACATTCTAGCTTTGCAAATGAATTTTGAATTAAATTGAATTAGGACTTCTGCTTCTACAAAAACTTTTATATCTAAAACGTCACGGACATTACACATCAATGTTGTAAGAATCAAGATTTTATCCAATAACAGTTTTCAAAACGTAAAGATTTGTACACAATTTCCTTTTCTATGATGTTAAAACAAAGCATAAACAAGACATTAGAAGTAGAATTATTGTTCTGAAGTGATCCATATTTTTAAATGTTATTTCACAAACAACGGATGCAAATTTCATTATTTTTGGGGGTAATACATACAATTTTTGTCCCAACTTCAATGACCAAAAAAAAAAATATTCTGCATTGAATTTCAAACTTTTTTCCTTTAGTCATCAAAATATGGTCCTTCATCATTACTATCCAGTAGTTAACAAGGCTGTCCCATGAGTTTCATTTTTCCATCCTTGGGTGACATTTTTCGTGGAATTGCCCATACATATTCTTCAATGTATCACTTCGCATGCTGGCGCGCAGGTAAATTTATAAGAGTCAATTCTATTTGCATAAGTACACTTTCAAAATGCATGTATAGCCTATATACTAACCAATCTTTTAAAGGACAATGAAACCCAAGCAAAAGGTTGCTTTCATAGACTTGAAGAGATTGTGAGGAATAATCTCTGAAAGTTAGAGCATAATCGGGCAAGAAACAAGAAAACTATGGCTCTTTGAAGATGTCCATTTATTCCTATGGGGAACTCAAATTGGCAACGCACTCTTATTAGTGTGTGGACTACTCCCTATATGTTTTGTACACAAATGTTCCCATTTTTACAGTTTTCTTCATAGTCACACGTTTCCATTCCCCGAAATCATGATATGTTATGTATACATGCATTCTACAAAACATATGTTGAACTTAAATATAAATGTTGAGAAAATTGAACAAAATTAAAATTGTGTGTACAAAATGTATGGGGAGTAGTCCACAACTTTGCCAGAGTGCGTTGCCAATTTGAGTCACTCGTATAAATAAATGGCTCTTTTCAAAGAGCCATAGTTATCTTATTTCTTGACCGATTGTGCTCAAATTTTCAGGGACTATTCATCCTATTTAGTGTCTTATAGTGCATACAACAATTTGTCTGGATTTCATTGTCCTTTAAGTGCTCTGTTTAACTCTATAAGGAGCATTACAAAAATCGACCATCTGTATTGTTTCGAGTTTATTTATTTCATAGCGGTAAGTCATATGTTGTAAACCGGGCGCTATTTTTCAGCAAGGCCGTGCATTACAAAATAGTATGCATAAAACAATATAAACCTTGTAAAGATATAATGTAAAACGTTTTGATAACCTATGAAAAGAAAAAGAAAGAGATCCGAAACAATGAGAAAAAGTAGAAAAGGCATTAGCAGTTCTAATATAACATAATAAAACGATATAAAGTTGTTTACCTAGTTCACATTGAATCCCTTCGTATCCTGGTGCGCAGGTGCAGTTGTACGAGTCGATTCCATCATAACATGTAGCTCCATTAGCACACGGGTCACTCTCACATTCGTTTGAAGCTGTGAAACAGGATTAAATGTGAACATGAACAAACAAAATAGGGTTTATATACATGTATACTGGATTCTAATCCGAGAACTCCGGATCGCGCTAGACCAGTGCTCTACCAACGGAGCTAGAAAGCCCTTCTTGATTACTCCCTGAAATCCTTTATATATGTTAATTTTACCCCTGTTTTAATCAATTTTAACTGTACTATAGGTTTGCCCTGCCAATTTCGTCAAAATAGCACTCAAATTGTCATTAACAGCACGCAATTTAGAACGAAATTGAATGAAGATCAGGATCGTGTTTGAATTAGCAAATAATTTCATTCAATTTGATTTTTGGACTGTGCGATTGCCAACTTTTGTCAAACCGAATTGAAATAACAGCATTCAACTTAGAAAATCGGGTGAAGATCATTCGATTTTGTCCTCAAAGGTAAAATGTAGGCGTGTATACATTCTATTTCGTCTACGGGGCCGCTTACATCTTTGAAATGTGTGCAATCCTTTTCATAAATTTCCTTAGTTGTATTGTTTTCCTATAAAGCTACTCGCTCGTTTCGTACAAATGAAAGTGTATCTTTTATAGGAATAGGCCTATACACTTCCATTCCACTTTATTAGCAGTGTGTATCTGAAAAGAAAGATTAAAATAAGTCTTTAATAACAGAATAAAGACAAATATAGATTAAGAAATGACCTAAGCACTGTGTGAAAAATGGAAATAAAATTAAAACATAAAACAGTTGTACGAGTCGATTCCATCATAACATGTAGCTCCATTAGCACACGGGTCACTCTCACATTCGTGTATAGCTGTGAAACAGGATTATATGTGAACATGAACAAACAAAATAGGGTTTATATACATGTATACTGGATTCTAATCCGAGAACTCCGGATCGCGCTAGACCAGTGCTCTACCAACGGAGCTAGATAGCCCTTCTTGATTACTCCCTGAAATCCTTTATATATGTTAATTTTACCCCTGTTTTAATCAATTTTAACTGGAA
The DNA here is from genome assembly GCA_037951105.1 of Echinarachnius parma. Taxonomy (NCBI): domain Eukaryota; kingdom Metazoa; phylum Echinodermata; class Echinoidea; order Clypeasteroida; family Echinarachniidae; genus Echinarachnius; species Echinarachnius parma. Next base: position 10,442 of record JBAMJV010011612.1, read on the forward strand.
ATAAAATTAAAACATAAAACAAGTGTATGACTTAACATTACATTACAATTACCAATTAAATGTGAAAATGTGAACATTAATTAGCAGTGTGTATCGAAAAACAAAGATTAAAATAAGTCTTTAAAAAAAAGAATAAAGAAAAATATGACCTAAACAAAAAATCTACCTTCGGGTGGGGTGGTCGTTGGGGAGTGATGGAATAACTTGAAATAGGGAAGTAAATTGACACCCCCCCCCCCCCCCCCCCCCCCCCCCCCGCGCCTTCATAATGCGTCATACTGTATGATTGTTCTGATCGTTCTTATTTGAATGCTAGATGTGCAAAGAAGCACGCCTGAAAACGAAATAGAAAACCCAAATCGGTCTGAAATCTAAGGTCAAGCTAACTGGCACGAATTTGAATGACGGATGTGTATTGCCAAATTGTTAGACATTCTGACCAATTTGAATACGTTGTCGTTGCAAACTGAATGCAATTTGCGAAGATGAATGTTCTGGAGTTTAAAATTGAACAGTGTAAACAGCAGGTTTACAAAAAACCACTCGAACTTGAATGACATATAATGAATATGCCCGCTATTTTGACGAATTTGGCCGGGAAAACCTATATTATTTAATTTAATTTAATCTAAATGTGTTTGTATTTAATTTCATATCTGTTCATCAACTATTTGAATGCCATGGTTGACTATGCTCACAATATAGCACTTTCATATTTTTTTAGATACTCTGGACTTTTTACCAAGTTGACAATCTTTGGAAAATGTAAACAATACAAATCATACAGTATGACATTTACCATATCATATATCTACAATTATATATATTACACGTTGGTGAAAATACTGTCCCAAATGTAAAATGATTGAACATGTCAGGTCAGCCCCATGAATATTTGTATGACTGTTATTTAAATGAAACTAGCTGCCTACTTAATCGTTAAGATTATTATCTACCATTCAACCAATTTGAAATACATGTAATATAAATCATTTGTAATGAAAACCAACAAGTTGTACACACTATTTTTAGCGTTTACAAATGGTTTAGATACCCTATTCTGGTGTGATCCGCGGTACACAAGAACCGTTTGGTATCAGTATTTATTATTATTGTTATTATTATCATAATTCAGTTTGACCAGAATTTGTCTATGGTTAATATACTGAAATACGAATATAATGAAGGACATGTATGAAAGGGAAGAATATAATTTAAAATATTAATTGTCAATTATAAACCAATTATAGTTACAGTCATTGGCATCATAATAATTCCTCAATCTCTCAGTTCCTGAAATAATACAATTTGAGTATCATCATTTTATGACAAGGGGATGTAGCCCAAAGTTATTAACAGAAAACACTTTTCAGTTATAAATGTGTGTTTCTATGTATGTTTGGTTCTCGACGGGACATCCTGACTTAGTGGCGTAGCTATAGGGAGGGAGCGTGCCCCCCTCCCCACCCGTCCACGGTACACCATTGTCCTGACTGATGGATCCTATCAAGAACTGAAGAAGAAATAAATTATTCTGTTATACTTTTCTGTCGGGTCTTCATTGTTGTTGCATTGTACTGATTTACTAAGCTCAGTCGGATGACTTAAACAATGTTCAATTAATTTTAATTTTTTTGTTTATTAACAAAATAATGAATAAAACATAGACCGAAGACTTACAATAACTAATGTAAGTCAGTATACAATGTACCAATGTGAAAATATTAAGGAAAAACAATAACATAGATTACATTTAAAAATGTCATTATTTACACTTACCGAGGCAGATCGGAACACTCTTGTCCCACGACCCATCGTTGCACTCGCTCGTAGTGCACGGGGCCGGGTCTGAGTCGGAGGAACAGGCCACGGTGTACCAATCTTTACACGTGTAAGTAGCAACCGTCCATCAGTATAGTACGCTCCAGCTCCAGCTCCATTCGTTGCGTTCAGCACCGGTTCGTTGACGAAAGTGACTTGGAGGTTCTCTGTAACAACCGGTTCGAGGCAATATGCTGCGGTGAAAATATGACATTATTGTGCATGTTTTAGTCTACTCTTAGTAATATCAGATTTGTTTTTTTCTCATTAGTGCGAATTGGCACGTTCTTCATTTGGTATAGTGGATCCACGATCTATTGTTAGTAGTTCGACACCAAACTATGCCCATCTTGTTTGTCCTTTGAGTTCAAGTTTAAGTCATATTTGTACTGTCGGGATATTTAGTCCTCGTTAACATAATATATACTTGGGCATTAGGACAATTTCTTCAGAGGGCTAGAGGATTTTTGTCCGAAAATCATCCTTTGTATTGTTTTGTACAAACAACTTTTGTAGTATAATGGTTGACCCATATTCTAGTATATGGCCTAAATCGATATTTCGCGTTTACCTGAGAAGATTAACTAAAATAAGATATTTTGTTCTCCTCAAAATCATAGGATTTAGCCCTTCATATCGGCGATTTTGCCAAGAATTTTGAGTATTGATATTTCTGAACCCTCAAAATACAGGCCCTCTTAAAGGTTCACATCATAATTGTGAATACTGGCGGTAATACAAAATCAAACCATGATGGAAGATAAGTCCATGGGCGACGGAAAATAATGACAAATATGCAATTGAACCGATTTTGGCGAAATGTGCGGTATTGCAAATGAACTGACACGAACATACAACACAAATACGTGCAGAAATGTTTGAAGCCAAATAACAGTAATGGAAAACGCCCAACAATCACAAAAAAATATTTAAAAAATATATAGTTTCATCACCTACCATTTGAAAGTATAGTATATATCCTAACATGTTTGTTAATGTAAAGATTTGGACAAAAACTGCTTTGAAACTGACTATTAGAGCATTACAATGTTAGTATCTTTAACTAGAGATTGAATTCTACCTTATATACGCTGCATGTAAAAGCTATGCAAGCGCACGGATGCCTGGCAGAGAGTGTTAAAGGGTGATGAATTTAGGCCCAATTTCAGCGGCGTGCTAGCGGCGTGCATTGACATTTCAACCGATATATCTGCATTATAACAATACTGACGTTCGAATTTTACCACACAAGCCTTCATCAATTAGTTTGGCCAATGCAGATGATTTCGGTAACTTTTCCCAATATTGTTATTTGACTTTAAAACTCGAACAGTATCATTTTCAAAACTTAATCCGATCGAATCACTCTGTCAACGAAAATCATTAAGATATGCAATTTTGTATGATTGCATGGTTCTTGATTTCCTACTGAACACCCATTAATATGGTAAAGGTGGTTCGGATTCGTACATCATATGCGCTGTGCAATCTTGCGAGCACATTGCACACAATTTAAATTATCAGTAGTGTGCAGTGCGCACAAACTAGACTAAGAATTCAACATTTTATATTGTAATTATGAATGGATTTACGATAATGTACCTTCACACGTTGGGGTTGTCGCTGCTTCAAATGTTCCATTGCTGCAATAGACGACGGTATTCCCATTAAACTGGCCAGGTGATTTACACGACGCGTTTGCGTTCGTATCGTGGTTGACAAGCGTCTCATTCCCTACATAGGTTGTAGAGTCTGGGTCTAAGCCAACCACGACGATATCATCATCGAGCTGAGAGGAACTGCACTGAGCTGTATGATTAATTATATAAACATTTTACGTCATGTAAATATTTTTTTTCATTTCAAAAGAAGAATAAAACTACACAATCTTTATAATGTTTCTTCTTTTTCTATTTTTTGGAGCTCAAAATTTCTCTTTTTGTCATCAATCCTTGAACTAAGAATATTCCATATTATGTTGTAAAAGCTAAATCATTCTGATCGCACATACTCATGTGTCCCCAGGAAAACAGCTGATTTCTTTAAAGGTTCTAGTAACATTATCCAAACTCACAAATCGAAATAGTAAGTCTAGTGGATCATTTATATAACTTGCTGCATTCATAATGCTACGTTAATGCTACGTTTACACCATGTCCCCGGCGGCCACGGCAGCCCCGTTTGCCCAAATCGTAGTGCGCCGTGCGATTTTGACAAATTTTTCCTCTGTATTCAAGTTTTGTTAGGTCTTGCCAAGTTTTCTCACGGTCTATCACGGTCTATAACGGTATCCGTGACGGGCCGTGGGGGGAAGATCCCCTTTCCCCCACTGATGGTGCATTTACACCATGTTCCTGGCGGCCACGGCAGCCCCGTTTCAGGCCACCCTGGTCGTGAGACAACGCGGGGGGACGGAATGGGCAAACGTGACTGCCGTTTATGCCGGGCCAGATTTTTAAACTGTCAACAAATTTGCCACGGCAGTCACGGTGCGGATGAGAAGCCTAGCAGGCCATAGTAAAACGGGGTGAACGCAACAAAACGTGACAGTACGTAATAGGCCGTAACAAAACTTGGAGGCTGTCCGTAGTAGGACTGGAAAGGACCGTGAGATGTCGGGGAATGTCTTCCCGTCCTACTACGGACTGCCTCCAAGTCTTGTTACGGCCTGTCATTTTGTGTTGCGTTCACCCCGTTTTACTACGGCCTGCTAGGTTGCCGTGGCAAATTTGTTAACAGTTTAAAAATCTGGCCCGGCATACACGGCAGTCACGTTTGCCCATTCCGTCCCCCCGCGTTGTCTCACGTCCATCCCGTTTTGTCCAAGGTGGCCTGAAACGGGGCTGCCGTGGCCGCCAGGGACATGGTGTAAACGTAGCATAAACTGTCAACAAAATAGCCACGGCAGTCACGGTGCGGATGGGAAACCCAGTAGGCCGTAATAAAACGGGGTGAACGCAACAAAACGTAACAGTACGTAATAGGCCGTAACAAAACTTGGAGGCTGTCCGTAGTGGGACGGGCAGCATGTGTATCCCCCGGCATCTCACGGTCCTTTCAAGTTTTGTCAAGTTCTGCCGCGTTTAGTGCGCGTTTTGTCACGGTTGGTTCACGGTTGCTGTGCGTTTTGTTCCGTTTTGCCACGTTTTGTCACGGTTCTCACGGCAAGCTAGGGTGTATGGTAGCCGTTTCGTCGCGTTCAATCACGGCGCGTCCCGGCGTGTGACGGTTTACGAGCCCAATGCGCTAAAGCACGTTGCGTTCTACTACGGTCTTACACGGCGCGCGCGGTCTGGGATATAAAAGCCGGACCCGGCAGGGGAGCTTCATTGTTGCCTCGTCAAAATATCAGGATACAATTAGACCGGCAGCCCAGAGGTCTTTTGTGCATCGAAAAGCGCACTGATTTTTGAACATATGAATATTTAGAGGAGAATGTAAAAAATCCAAAAATATATTATGAGTCTCCCGGGGTGTACCCGGGGATAAAGGGGTCTTTTGCGCCTTCAAAGTTTGGCCCCTGGGGATTGTCCGATGCTTCTATTTTTTGCGAATGTACCGTGTTCAACATCGCTCACTGCGGGGACAGCGAAACATATTACAATGTGATTGCTGGTGCCTACCTGGCTTTTTCGGAAAATTTCACGTTGGCTGTTTTGAAAGACGAAATACACGTTGATGCATTGGGGATTATATTTTTTGGCTGAGATAAGAGCAAAAATACAAAGTGATATTTACTTATTCATTGTACTTATGCTTTGTACACGGCTTTAATTACCCTATAGACAATTTCATATCTGAACACTTCAATCGTAAATATCTTTTGAACAAAATGGACATTTGAAAAACCGAACCTGTCCCATGTTTTTTATTGTTAATATAAATAAAACTAGGTATGAGAGAACCACTAGAGTTCAAAGTAAGTTTTGAGGATTTGGTCAATGTTACTAAGTCCCTTTAATGTGTGCCGGCATGCATGCAAATGCTTTATTTCCCCCGTGATTGTATTGATTGTAGTTTGTAGATTGTTATCATCAATGAACACTGTATTAATGGGATACTTTAGTTCTGGTATAGAGAGTACAATTTTGGTTTTAAAAAATGAATTTATTAACCAAAACCTGCACCATTGAATTACAAACTAATATTTAGACATCCACATGCTCAAATGGTATTCAAAATTACAAACGACTTAGTAAACAGCCTGTTATCATTTAAAAAGAGACATTTAAACTCAAAAGAGCGCTTTCTAAAAACTCATTGGTTTTTTTACTTTTTTTGATAACAAATTATGCATGTGATGTTTAAATAAAGAGATTATCAACAACCATCTAAAAGTATCTTTTGTAAATTTTTGAAAATTGTTGTAAGCATTTTTTCCACAACGTTTTGTTAAAAATTATTGAACTATTGTGGGACCCCACAATAATTACAAATGGTTATATTTATGGATATTTCAGGCTCTTTCACAGTTGAAACTCAGTTTTTGCATGCTCTTTCGAGTTTGCCACTCAGTTTGTCATTACCTCACACAGACATTTGTGCAGCGCCCTCTATACCAAAACTCAACTATCCCTAAAACTGATTGAGAAGAAGGTAATGCAGAGGAGGAAGTTATGTACTTGGTACTTGGTAGTTTAATCCTCCAAAACAATCCATAGGAGTTTTAACTGAGAGACAATGGCATATACATAACATGGGCCTGGGACACGTGCCCGGCACATAACTACCATGTCCCCATGTTCCGTGTATAGCCCTAACAAAATAAAGCACTAATTCACAAATTGATTTTAAAAAAAACCTCTAAAATTATGTGTGCATCAAAACGTTATTAAGGGCATAGTTGAGTGTTTATATAGAGGTTGCTACACAAAATAATTTGTTTGTGATTTAATGAAAAGCTGAGTGTCAAACTTGAAATAGCATCCAATTTTAATGACAGAATAAACTTTATTTGATAAAAATCGGTTAAGAAATGGCTGAAATATCCATACTCATAAACAATTGTATTGATTGTGGGGCCCCATAATATTCGATACTTTTGACATGTTTGAACCAGCCATTAAAGGCAGGGGCCGTGGAAAGGTTTTGAAAGTGGAGGGGGGGGGGGGGGGGGCTGACCACAATCGGGTCACATAATAATTGTTATTTTGTGCTTATGTATTTTTGGGTTTTACGCCAAAAAAGTGGGGGGGGGGGGGGGGGGGGGCTGCAGCCCCCCCCCCCCCCCCCGATTCCGCGGCCACTGAAAGGGATGCCTGTAAAAACTCGACGAAAGTTACTTTTAGCTTCCTCGTTTCTCTTCTACCGTGTCGTTTAGCTTATGGTAAGGGAATAATGAAAAAGGGTTATATTTTATTTTAATGCCCTTTAGCATGACAAAATCTATCATTCAGCTCAAGAGCATTAATGAACGGTCATAAACCTCATTCAATCATTTAAAGGCCGTGCGTATGGTCACCTCCTATCAAAGTAGTTTTTAGTATTGATATATACCGTATATTGTTTAATTATACTTTTTTAGTTAAAGGGTACCACCATCCAAAAATAATATTCTTATTATAGAAAGGTAACATCTTTAGTATTCCATTCCTTCAACAAGTTCACAAAAATATGTTTTCAGAAAAAAATATATAATTGGAAAACGCATCACCATTCTCAACCATGCGTTCATGCGGTCTGAATTGCGTAGACTATATGTGCGGAGAGCCAGAGCGCTCTGTGCAGAGCGAACGAATCATCCGGGATTCTATTGACGTACGCGTGAAAGCATTGGCGCACTCGCAAATGCTTGGCCCGTGTGGAACCAGGAAAGAGCAGTGGTTCCGTAAGTGGTGGATATTAATTGCTTTGTTTATGAATTACAAAACCCTTTTCAAAATGTTGGGTATCTATTTGATATCACAAAACGGTACCAAAACATATAATAATGTGTTGTCCTTTGCATGGTGGTCCCCTTTAAATGCAGTGGACCATTTGATTGGCCCTCTAGAGTTACAATATTGCTCTAGTGGGCTATTGTTCACATTTACATCTCATATTTAAAATATATATTTAAAAAAACGTCATACAGTAATTCGTTGTAAAAGCTGACGGATATTATGGTGGGTTTTTTTAACCTGAATTGCAGTGTTCTTTTTCAATTAAACTTTCACACATCATTCGGACAATCATTTTACAATCATTTTGGTACAGGATTGAAGTCTCAAATGTCATTATAGGCAATATCTGACACTTTACAGATGCACCTTAAGCAATTTTTGTTTAAATGCTTCCTCTTTAAAAAAATGTACAAAAGAGGTTTTTAAATAGTTGTTGATTATCTCTCTATCTAATAAATAATTCAACAAAACATCACATGCACAGTATTTTATTTTAAATGGCTGAAACCAATGAGTTTTTAGAGAGCGCCCTCTTGAGTTTTAACGGTGTTTTTTTAATAATAATAGGCTTTTTACTTAATCATTTGTAATTTTTCATTCCTTTCGTGCATGGTTGAGTTATAACTATTAGTTTGTAATGTAAATATGCAGGTTTTGGTTACTAAAATTAAAGGGCTAGTTGAGTTCTGGTAAACAGAGTACAGTTTTGGTCAAACTGAAATTTAGTAACCAAAACCTGCACCATAACATTACAAACTAATAGTTATAAACTCTACTATGCTCAAAACGAATACAAAATTACAAATTACTAAGTAAAAAGCCTGTTATCATTCAAAAAGAGCTGTTTAAACTAAAGAGGGCGCTTTCAAAAAACGCATTTGTTTAAACCATTTTAAATTAAATATTGTGCATGTGCATGATGTTTTGTTGAAATAATGATTAGATTAGAGAGATAATCAACAACTATCTAAAAACCTCTTTAGACATTTTTTTAAAAGAGGAAGCATTTTAAACGGCTGGTTCAAAATTATTGAATACTTGTGGGGCCACACAAATTACAAATAGTTATGTTTATGGATATTTCAGCCGTTTCTGAACCGATTTTGATCAAATAAAGAAGTTTATTCTGCCATTAAAATTGTATGCTCTTTCACATTTGACACTCAGTTTTTCATTATCTCACCAACAAATTATTTTGTGTAGCGCCCTCTCTACCAAAACTCAACTATCCCTTAAAAGTTGAACCAAAACTGTAATATCTTTACCAAAACTATAATCCCTTTGGGCTATTATCAGGTGGTATATTTACTTGGGAATTCGTGTTCTAAACAGAAACAAAAACTACTGCTAATACTACTACTACTACTACTACTACTACTACTACTACTACTACTACTACTACTACTACTACTACTACTACTACCACTACCACTACCACCACTACTACTACTACTACTACTACTACTACTACTACTACTACTACTACTACTACTACTACTACTACTATTACTCTTACTATTGCTATTACTATTACTATTACTATTACTACTACTACTACTATTACTATTACTATTACTACTACTACTACTACTACTACTATTACTACTACTACCAGTGGCGTACCCAGGATTTTTGAAAGGGGGAGGGGGTTCAAAATTGTTGAGACCGAGACCAGGTCCGGTGGTTTAGAAACCTGTAAGCGGGAGGGGGGGGGGGGGGGGAGGTGGGGGGGGGGGGGGGCTTAGTCGTAGGAAATTGTCGCAGCCGAGACCGTGAATTTTCGATATTTTCGAGACCGAGACCAAGATCAAGTGGTTGTGAATCCTGTAAGCGGGGGGGGGGGGGGGGGGAGGGGGGGGGGTTGCAGTGGCGGACAAAGGATTTTCCAGGGGGGGGGCCCAAAGAAACAAATTATGGATGACCCAACTACGCGAGGGAGCGAAGCAACCGAGGGGGGGGGGGGGGGGGGAGGGTGTGGGAGCTTTTGCAATGTTTATGATAAAATGGTGGGATTCGGTGCATACTTTGCTGGGTATTTTTGTATCCATCTTTGCCTTTTCTGTACCATTCATCCGAATTAAAAGGAGAGAGAATAAAGGATATAAGAAACAAAAAATGTTTTCCCCCTTTTAAATTTCTATAAAACAAAACAATACCGTAGACATACAAGTAATATCAACTAAGCCTGGCATAACCATGGGCGGCGGAAGTTGTTTTTTATTGGGGTGGCTAATATTTTTAGTAACCGATAAGCCAGTTTGTAATTACAATATGCGCATGCGCGTAATTACCGATCCAAACTTCCAGGTCACGCATCTGCAGGTTAGGTAGTTATGGCTCCACAAAGTCATGCGGAATCGGGAGATGCAGGGGTGGTACCAGGGTATTTTCTAAGGGGGGCGAAGGTGTATACTTTTAGGGCGCGAAGCGCCCGAGTGCCGGGGCGAAGCGAACGAGGGGGGAGGGTGTGGGAGGGGGGTGTCCCCCCTCCCACACCTTGGAGCTTTGGCAATTTTTACACTAGAATGGAGCTATCTGGTGCATATCGGAGGTGAAATTCTTAAGTTTTCAAATGATAGAAAGAAAACAAATAGTCTTCAATTATTTGCATAAATATGAATAATGCGAGCGAGCGGAGCGAGTTTGAAAATATTTGAAAATGTGAAAACATTTATAGTAAAGAAAGCCATAGTATACTTAAAAACAAAAATTGTTCATCAATTACTTACCGATGCAGATCGGAACACTCTTGTCCCACGACCCATCGTCGCACTCACTCGTAGTACAGGGGCCCAGGTCCGAATCAGAGGAACAGGCCACCGTGTACCCATCTTCACACATGTAAGTAGCAACCGTCCCGTCAGTGTAGTACCCTCTACCATCCGTTGTGTTCATCACCGGTTCGTTGACGAAGGTAACCTGGAGGTTGTCCGTAACAACTGGCCCGAGGCAATATGCTGCGATGAAAATTGCATAAACGTGGAGGTGTTAATTACATCACATTTAAATGAAAATGAACAGATTTGTTGACATTGGTGGGAATCGGCAAGTGTTGCAATTGGGAGAGATCGACACTAAACTATGCCCATCTTGTCTGTTCGTTAAGTTCAAATTTGTACAGGATATTTAGTTCACGTTTACAATGGGGATAGGGCAGTTTCTTCAGGCGGCCTCAGGACTTTTGCCCTAATCATCTTTCACGTCTTGCTATAATTATATGGCCTATACTGTATAATGGTTACCTCATATTTAAAGGGATAGTTGAGTTTTGGTAGAGAGGGCGCTACACAACTCACTGATAATCCTATGATTTTCAAAAGGAAAATATTTAGTTTTATCTTAATCTCCTATACAAGGTATGAATAATAATTCGTTTGTGAGATAATGAAAAACTGAGTGTCAAATTTGAAAGAGCATACCATTTTAATGACAGAATAAACATTATTTGATCAATTTCAGAAACGGATGAAATATCCATAAACATGTGCATTTGTAATAGATGTGGGGCCCCACAAGTATTCAATAATTTTGAACCAGCCGTTAAAATTCGTTTTAAAATACTTCCTCTTTTCAAAAGATTTCAAAAGAGGTTTTTAGATAGTTGTTGATTATCTCTCTATCTAATCACTATTTCAACAAAACATCACATGCACAATATTTTATTTTAAATGGTTTTAACAAATGCCCTTTTTTAAAGCGCCCTCTTTAGTTTAAACAGCTCTTTTTGAATTATAACAGAGTCGTTTGTAATTTTTAAATTCCTTTTGAGCACGGTGGAGTTATAACTATTAGTTTGTAATGTAATGGTGCAGGTTTTGGTTACTAAAATTCAGTTTTACTAAAACTGTACTCTCTCCACCAGAACTCAACTATCCCTTTAAAGGGATCTAGTAACTTTGTAGACAAGTGCAAACAGTGATGAGTGATTAATAACATGTGTATTGCTGTGATTAGTATTGTTTGAGAAGTATTTTACCTCAGTCGATTTATCATACCTTAATTTGGAGATTAAGCAAAAATACAATATTTTCCTTTTCAAAATGAACTTGAACTTTTGCCCTAATCATCCTTCACGTCTTGCTATATGGCCTATATAATGGTTACCTCATATTTAAGTATTTTGCCTCAGTCGATGTTTCATACCTTGTATAGGAGATTAAGAAAAAATTAAACATTTTCCTTTTGAAAATCATAGAATTTAGCTCCTAATATCAGTGATTTGGCGGAATACCCGAGTACTGATATTTTTGGTATACGGGATGCAAGTATATATCCCCCTACATAAATGTTATAGTCCTCGTTGTGGTAACAGATGCATAATTTTGCAATCAAACGATTTGGGCGAATTGGTATTGAAAATGGACTGACACGTACATCATGTATACACATGAAAACAAACATACACGAGGACATGTTTTAAAATCGTAATATAATTATTTCTGAACTCAATCGTATCAAATCATTCTGTCAACGATACTCATTATGCCCAAATTCCCATCAGTAGCAATTTAGCCGTCCGGGCTAAAACGACAGAAATAATGAGGAACATGTCGCACCAAACCCTTATTCCTGATTCCCAAAGGAGGGATTGATTGAAACGGGAAGAGGAAAACTCAAAATATCTCTGGTGACAAATGGCAACTATCAATGGGCTTTTGAAATTCCATTGGTGTGAAACAGTATAACAGAGATAACAGGTTATAACAGGTAATTTCAGTATTTTTTGTTTCAGCCAGGGCTAAAGTTGAGCCACTGATGATCATTCGGGCCGTATTGTTTTGTCTAGTATTTCCCTCGATGTTATGGTTCCTGATTTGCTACTGGTGTAGATCCTGAAATCGGATGCGCGGTGCAACCTTGCGAACGCATTCCGCATGTTGCGAAATATCAGTTTTATGATGTTTATGTATTGCGCATAAACTAGACTTCCACTTCAAAAAATTAAATACAACTATGGATGGATTAACGATAACGTACCTTCACACGTTGGGGTTGTCGCTGCCTCAAATGTACCATTGCTGCAATAGACGACGTTGGGCCCATTAAACTGGCCAGGTGATTCACACGACGACATGTTAACGCCAGCAAGATGGTTTACTGTTACAAGTCATTTCAAACTTTTAGATGTTTGTAAACATTGATCACTCTTTAGGGCACATGTCATGGGATTAGTTCTTCTTTTGTTATTGAAGTATCTATTCAGGCCAGAAACCCAGGCCAATTGAACGCACACAAGTGATGTGTCCTCTTTTGAGTTCCCTGATTCATCCATGCAGTGAGGCATGGTGATTCTTTTGTTCGTTGGTTACCGGGTTACAACTTCTAAGTTTCTTGTTGCTGAGGGAGAGAAACCCTTTTCATGAAATAGCTGGTATTTGATTTAATGGCTATTTGGTAAATTTTGCTCATTCCTAAGTCATTGTATACTGTTGCTACCCAGATGGGGTTGATCTTGTAAGGGGGAAATATAATAGATATGCTAATGTAGATAGTTGTTCGTCCTTGCTATGCGGGGCGTGGTAATTAATGGGCCTGGGGACATATTAGCGTGACTTGAAGATCAGAAGTCGCAGAGCAAGGACATGGATTTGTCTAGCTCTTGCAAAGTCTTAATTTAGTGTGTTTTATGGTAGTACGCATAGGCGGCAATGTGATATTTGGCGGCCATTGTAAATAGGCGCGGCCACTAGTTTTCTGCAGTCACCAGCCACCATGATATGCCTGGACCAGACACTCACGCTTGTTTCGACAGTCAAACTGTAAGTGGATAATTTGTTTCTTATTTATCTAACTGTAAAATATTATACAAAATGAAATGTTTGTTGCATTTTGCTACACTAGAATGCGAGTTGAGAAAAGAAGAAAAATAATTATGTGATAACTGAAACCCTAAATGGAACCAGTAATAGCGAATGCTATAATTATGTTTAGAAATTGATTATGAATGATGAAGCATGTGAGAGTATATTTTGGTTCAATAAGAGATGTGTCAAACAGTTGATGTTTTCAAATATTAATACAGAAACATGTTAATATAATTGTTCTTTATTTTAAACATATATGAAGAAACTGATATTCAGGAAATATTACATCTCTTGTTGAATTACTTATCCAAGGTGTAAAATGATGCATCATATTTATAATTCTATTCTCGGTGTGAATTATGAATTGTGCTGTGCTCCGGATAAATATGTAAAAGCATAGAGCAGTTGTTTTTATGCTTCGGTCTTTTATACCAATCTATTTTGTAGATGGCGGTTGACTTACGGTTGACTTACGGTTGACTTACGGTTGACTTACGGTTGACCTACGGCTCAACAGGTTCTCGCACGGTTCAACAAGGTTCCCATGCGGTTCAACAAGGTTCCCATGCGGTTCAACAGGGTTCGCCGACGGCTTAGCCGGGTTCACCAGGATCACGCAGGGTTCGCATTGGACAGTCGCGGGCTCGTCAAGCTTCGTACGCGCACAACGGTTCGTCCTGTCGACATCGGCAGGGGTCGGGAAGCAACTCGCGTCCGACGTCCGACAGCGTAGACTACGCAAGACAACGCGCGTGTGACGACGATTCCCAGGTTTCGCGTAAAGTAGCGATGAACTTATTAAATTCTCCAATTTAAACGACATTGATTACACTTAATTCATATAACTCCAGTCACTTGACGTTATAATTGAAACAATCTTTGTTGACGAGTTCACATAGATTTACTCCTACTCTCATGCAATGTAAATTCAATTGATTATTTTGTATATGTATTAACCCACTGTTACCTTGCAAATGTTAAGGAAATAAAAGTTATTTCCCTGAATCAGAGTGTTATGTGTTATTTTGTTTGAGTTCAGTAATTAATTTGTTTAGTTTTGCCCCACCAGACAAACAAGTCAATCACAATCCTTACCGGCTTTTGAAATTCCATTGGTGTGAAACAGTATAACAGAGATAACAGGTTATAACAGGTAATTTCAGTATTTTTTGTTTCAGCCAGGGCTAAAGTTGAGCCACTGATGATCATTCGGGCCGTATTGTTTTGTCTAGTATTTCCCTCGATGTTATGGTTCCTGATTTGCTACTGGTGTAGATCCTGAAATCGGATGCGCGGTGCAACCTTGCGAACGCATTCCGCATGTTGCGAAATATCAGTTTTATGATGTTTATGTAGTGCGCATAAACTAGACTTCCACTTCAAAAAATTAAATACAACTATGGATGGATTAACGATAACGTACCTTCACACGTTGGGGTTGTCGCTGCCTCAAATGTACCATTGCTGCAATAGACGACGTTGGGCCCATTAAACTGGCCAGGTGATTCACACGACGACATGTTAACGCCAGCAAGATGGTTTACAACGGTCTCATTTCCTACGTAGGTTGTAGAGTCTGGGTCTAAGCCTACCACGGCGATATCATCATCGAACTGAGAGGAGCTGCACTGAGCTGTATGGTCAATGACAAGCAATAAAGATCATATACTACTCATTCATCAGACATATTTTAAATAAGTCTTTCTGTACGAGCCACATCACCGCAATTTATTTTGTAGATGTTTGTGTCAAAGGCACGAAGCACAATATCCCATCAGGACTGTACGAGATTACATAGGAACCCATGTGCATTGCTAAAAATGGACTGACATTCATTGACATAAATAATTATGTTAGAAAATGGTGCTCAAATCACACAATTCTTGCAAGAAGATTGATATGATGTAAATAACATAACTGTGAAAAATGATGCCAAAAAGTCAAACAAGTTAAAAACGTATTTGATGTAAAGTACAATAATATAAAACAGTTTAAAGTAACTTGGGCGAACACTGACTGTTTTTGTACAGATTGTGAAAAATGACTTGCGCCAAATTGAAAGTCAGAATAAGTAGCCTACTCCCAATTCAAACAAATTGCTCTTTGCCAGAAAAGTCCTAGACTATCATAACGAGTGGCGTAACCAGGATAAAAAAGGGGGGGGGGGGGGGTCAGAAAAAGATCTGTCAGCAGGGGGGGGGGGGGGGTGTAGTCGAAGCCGAAGCCGAGACAAGTACCTGCACAATTTTCAAGACCAAGACCAGGTCCGGTCCACAATTTTCGAGGCCGAGACAAAATTTTCGCAGCCGAGACCGCGAATTTTCGACATTTTCGAGACCGACGCATGGTCCGGTCCACAATTTTCGAGACCACGACCAAGACCAAGTGGTTGAGAATCCAGTAAGCGGGGGGAGGGGGTGGGGGGGGAGGGGTCGACGGGGGATGGTAGTCGTAGACAATTTTCGCAGGCGACACTGCAAATTTTCAACATTTTCGAGACCGACGCCAGGTCCGGTCCACAATATTCAAGACCAAGTCCCAGTGGTTGAGAATCATGTAAGCGAGGGGGGGGGGGATAGTCGTGGACAATTTTCGGCATTTTCGAGGCTGAGACCACAGTTTTTCACACTTTTCGAGGTCGAAACCATCGAAAATGACGGTCGAGACCATTGACATTTGGTCTCGAGAACAGTTCAAATTTGTAAAGGGGAGGTTAAAACCCCCCAAAACAGTAATTTTTTGGTCAAAGGGGGGAGGAGGGGGGAGGGGGGGGGTGGTTGAACCCCCCCCCCCCCCCCCACCCCCTGGGTACGCCTATGATCATAACATAATCCAAAATTACTACTACTATACTACTACTACTACCAATACTACTACTACTACTACTACTACTACTACTACTACTACTACTACTACTACTACTACTACTACTACTACTACTACTACTACTACTACTACTACTACTACTACTACTACTACTACTACTACTACTACTACTAC
>JBAMJV010011613.1:0-32620 GCA_037951105.1 Echinarachnius parma
GGCACGCTACGCCGCTAGCTCCCCGCTACGCGCTCGTGAAGAGTACCCTAGTAAACATAATTATAACGTACCAAGGCAAAAGTCAACTAAATCTTCTACAATTGCTCAAATAATTGGCATGTTGTGTTGACGCCCTCTACGTTCGTTGCTTTCTACGAAATATATCGCCAGTCTGTATCGTACTTGGTACGATAAAAAAATCACTACACAATCTATCGAACGATTACAAAATCACACAAACGATTACAAAATCACACAAACGATTACCAAATCACACGAACGATTACAAAATCACACAAACGATTACAAAATCATTGATTTTGTTACAAAATCACACAAACGATTACAAAATCACACAAACGATTACCAAATCACACGAACGATTACAAAATCACACAAACGATTACAAAATCATTGATTTTGTTACAAAATCACACGAACGATTACAAAATCACACAAACGATTACAAAATCATTGATTTTGTTAATAAAATCACTCAACAGGATTGATTTTGTAACAAAATCATTTCTGTCGATTGATTTTGTAACAAAATCATTTTTTTTTGCTTGATTTTGTAACAAAATCATTTCTGTCGATTGATTTTGTAACAAAATCATTTTTTTTGCTTGATTTTGTAACAAAATCATTTCTGTCGATTGATTTTGTAACAAAATCATTTTTTTTTGCTTGATTTTGTGACAAAATCATTTCTGTCGATTGATTTTGTAACAAAATCATTTTTTTTGCTTGATTTTGTGACAAAATCATTTCTGTCGATTGATTTTGTAACAAAATCATTTTTTTTGCTTGATTTTGTAACAAAATCATTTCTGTCGATTGATTTTGTAACAAAATCATTTTTTTTGGCTTGATTTTGTGACAAAATCATTTCTGTCGATTGATTTTGTAACAAAATCATTTTTTTGCCTTGATTTTGTGACAAAATCATTTCTGTCGATTGATTTTGTAACAAAATCATTTCTGTCGATTGATTTTGTAACAAAATCATTATTGTTGGTTGATTTTGTAACAAAATCATTTCTGTCGATTGATTTTGTAACAAAATCATTATTGTTGGTTGATTTTGTAACAAAATCATTGATTTTGTAACGGAATCCATGTGTTTACACTTGGCGCCCCATACTGTTACCGCGCACTGCACTGTCTACAGTCCCGTATAAGCCAGTTCGTAATTACAAACTGCGCATGCGCGTAATTACGATCTAGACGGCCGGGTTCTGTGGATGAACCACAGCTCGATCGAAAAATGGGCTTAGCAGACGACACTGTGTGTATGTGTCAATGGACAATTTACTTCCTGGTATGACACCGGACAATTAATGAAGCTATTTCTTCATAAATACTAATTTCATGACACTTTCAGTGCTAACTGGGCAAAAAGAACACCATCTGGCTAACACTTCCAACAAATTCGATCATTTCTGTCACATCGTACTGCAAGAAACTTAATTTTTATGAACATTTTGTAACCGGTACAGCGCGCGCGTACCACACGTTCAAGTCACCGGCTAGCTAACGGCATAGCTGCTCGTGAAGTCCCGCTATTTCGATTGTTGCGACCGCGAACTCGCGAAGCTGGTGCCGCGACGCTTTCAAAGACATCGATTAAAGTTTCCAAAAAATGAAAAAGGGCTTAAATGTTGACCAAAAGATTTCAACAGACCATCGAGGGATAAGGACAAAGTGCAGTGAGTTATACGAACTAATTTAGTTGAGTTTAAAGACAAACAAAGCGTTGGAAAAAAAGAGAAAAAATGTGTATGAAAAAAAAAAAAAAAAAAGGAGTACGAAAGCACATAGCTGACTTTCAAGTTCCTTTTACGGAGAAAGTCCTTCAACGCAGCAACAGACCACAACTTAATTTCGTCGATAGATATTTCTTGATCTTCATTCGCCATTGTAAAACAGCCAAATCACACACAAGAAACAGAGAAATACAGACAGATCTTGCACTGTAAATGTCACGTTTTCGACGAGTTCGATTCCACGATCGCGAAGAAGGATTATGCATTGACAATCTACACGTGTGCATACTCGCGCGCCGCCGTGCGTTTTTCCTTACAAGCGCTCGCGCGCGCGAGCTAGCTTCTGTGGTACAGTGACCTATGACCTGTGACGTCTTCCGGGCTCCTTGCTCTAATTACGAACTGGCTTATTAGGACCTAGAACGCTAGTTCTTCGCGCTGGCGTTCTCTAGAGTTAATTTGACACTTCGAGTTGTAACGGCTCTTTTTTAATGATAACAGGGGTTTTATTTTGTGGTTTGTAATTGTGTATACTTTTCGAGCATGGTGAAGTAATAACTATTAGTTTGTACCGTAATCGTGCAGGTTTTGGTTACTAAAGTTAAGTTTGACCAATACTCAACGTTATCTTTAATTATTTTGTTTCTCTTTGTGTGTTTGCGCGTGCTTCGAATGTTGTAAACTGTATCGATATATGAAGCTTTATGAAGGGCCTATTTGCTCAAAATACAAATTTGCCAAATAGTCTCAATTTAAGACTAGGAATAGTTTACATTCGGATTTTATTAATTTGAGCCTGATCATCATCGTTCAGATTTGTGTCATTTCAAGTTTTGATCACACTCGACTTAATAAAATCGGAAGGTAAACTATTCAAATTCTTAAAAGGAGACTCTTTAGTAAATTTGTATTTTGAGTAAATACGCCCTTCATATAGCGATTATTACGTCCGAAGCGTGCACGCACTGTTGTTGTGTTCGTGTGTTCGCGCGTGCTTCGAATGTTGTAAACTGTATCGATATTTTCTTTTGTTTCTCTTTGTGTGTTCGTGTGTTCGCCTGTAATACGCATGCGCCAACTAATGCTAGATATCGATAGAGAACTCCGATCGCCCCCGTTACATACTCGCCACCTTACCAAGTCTTTTTACCAAGTCGCCATTATGTATTGTATTAGGGGCGAGTATTAGAGGCGAGTATGTAATGGGGCGATCAAATCTCTCTTGCCATGGCTATTCTTAAGTGTCTTACTCCACACAAATTAATTTGAGCTTCCACATTTCTCTTCTACCGTGTTGTCTGGTTTATGGCAAGATAAGAATAACAAAGGGTTAGATTTTTGTTAAATGCCCATTTAGAATGACGATATCTATCATTGATAATCATTCAGCTCAAGAGCGTTAATGAACCGTCATAATTACCTCATACACGTCATAAATTAATTCGTTGTAAAAGCTGACGCAAATTTTTCGCTTTTTAACCAGGAATGAATCTAAAGTTATTATACTGTTTAAAAAAGGAGATACAAAAGACATTAAGAATTACAGACCTATTAGTTTATTACCTCACATGTACAATGTTTTCACAAAAATTATTCTTGCAAGAATCCAAAGACAGCTAGATGAAAATCAGCCAAGAGAACAGGCAGGCTTTCGAGCAGGATTCAGAACATCAGACCATCTACACACTTTAAGTCAGATCATTGAAAAGGCGAAGGAATATCGTTTGGACATTTGTCTTGGATTCGTAGATTACGAGAAAACCTTCGATAGTTTAGACCACCAATCACTATTAGATGCTCTACAGAAACAGATAGACGATGAGAAATACATCCGCCTCATCAAAGCTATTCACAAAGACCCTAGCGCCAAAATTCATCTGGAGAATTCTACTACCAATAGTTTCAAAATCCTAAAAGGTGTCAGACAGGGTGATCCAATCTCTTCGAAACTCTTTACAGCAGCCATGGAAGACGTCTTTAGAAACCTGGATTGGCAATCGAGAGGAATTACAATAAATGGGGAATATTTGAATCATTTAAGGTTTGCAGATGACATTCTGCTTGTTAGTCATGATCCTCTGGAACTACAGACGATGATCCAGGAGTTGAGCGTAGAGAGTAAAAAGGCAGGACTCAAAATGAACATTAAAAAGACCAAAGTAATGATGAGCTACCAGCTACAAGACCATACAATTGCAGTTGATGGCATGACAATTGAGAAGGTGGATAGTTACATATACCTCGGTAAAAACATCACTCTTGAAAATGAAACAGCAGGAGAAGTGCGACGAAGAATACAGCTAGCTTGGGTGAAATTTGGGAAACTCAGCATTATACTCCGAGATGAGAATCTTCCAATCTCCCTCAAAATACAAATCTTCAATCAATGCATAATTCCGGTACTATCCTACGGGGCAGAGACTTGGGCAACAACTAAGAAATTGGAAAAGAAGCTTAGAGTCACAGAAAGAGCAATGGATAGGATTATGGTAGGAGTTACAAGAAGAGACAAGGTCAGAAATGAGGACTTAAGAAAGAAAACAAATGCCAGGGATATCATACAGGAAATAAAAACAAAGAAATGGAGATGGGCAGGCCACCTTGCAAGACGTAAAGATAATAGATGGACACATAATATAACTAATTGGACACCAAGAACACAAACCAGACGAAGAGGCAGACAGAGTAGACGTTGGATGGATGACATCAAAGAATTTAGGGGTGTTACATGGATGCGACTAGCACAAGATAGAAGAAGATGGAATGGTGATGAAGAGGCCTTCCTTCTGCAGTGGAGAGACATAGGCTAGATAGATAGATAGAACCAGGAAAGCAGTGTCCATTTTCAAATGTCATTCTGGGCAATATCTGACACTTTACAGGTGCACCTTTAACTTCATATGAATCTTTTTTTTTTTTTCAAACAGTGATATTAGAGTCTTCAATCATTAAAGGGTACCACCACCCAAAAATAATATTCTTATAAATGAAAGGTAACATCTTCAGTATTCCATTCCATCAACAGGTTCACGAAAATATGTTTCCAGAAAAAAATATTTTAATTAGAAAACACATCACCATTCTATAGCACGCGTTCATGCGGTCTGAATTGCGAAGACTGCGGAGATGTGTGCAGAGCGAAGATGTGTGCAGAGCGAACGAATCGCCCGGGATTCTATTCTCTACAAACGTACGCGTGAATAGCATTGGCGCACTCGCAAATGTTTGGCCCGTATGGAACCAGGAAATAGTAGTGGTTCCGTAAGTGATGGAAATTAATTGCTTTGTTTATGAATTACAAAACCCTTTGTAAAATGTTGGGTATCTATTTGATATCACAAAACGGTACAAAAACATATAATTATGTGTTATTCTTTGCCTGGTGGTCTCCTTTAATACCAATAACACTGCAAGGTTCTTCTGAATAACGTGTCCGGCAAAGTTTCTTAGAAAAAGACTGCTGTTTAAGTGGTGAAATCAACGTGAACATTAATGTCAGATTGTAAAATTAAAGGGATAGTTGTGTATTGGTCAAACATAACTTTAGTAACCAAAACCTGCATCATTATGGTACAAACGAATTGTTATAACGCCATCATGCTCGAAAGGTATACACAATTACAAACGACTAAGTAAGAACCCTGTTATCATTTTTTTTTAAATGCCGTTACAACTCAAGAGGGCGCTCTCTAAAAACTCATTGGTTTTAGCCATTTGTTCATACAAAAGTGTGCAATTGATGTTTTGTTAAAATAATGATTCAATAGAGATATCATCAACAACTATTTAAAATCCTATTTAGATTTTTTTCACAATTGTCTATAAGCATTTTTAGTTTTTTTTCTAAAAAGTCAAAATGTCTCCCGCCCGGTAGACTTATGAATGAAATATCCTGAAATCAAGTTTTTAAACTATGAGAGCATTTGAAAGGGAATGATTCTCATTTTGTATGTTTTATTCAAGGAACTTTCAAAATGGAATTCAAACTAACCAATTTAGTGTCAAGAGGCATTTCGGGAAGTACCAATACTGAAGTGTACCTTTAACTATAAATTTGTACTGCAATAAAAAAAAAATCGTTCCGGAATGCTTTTTATTCAATCATAAACATCTCCATCTCCATAAGTAGGGCGGCAATTGCAGAATAAAAACCAATTTCATTCTTCTGTTAAACGTTAAGTCCCAAAATAGGTACAAAAGAAATGTGAAATCTCCCAAGTGATTTTTTTGTGAAATTTGACGAAAGTAAGGATCACTTTAGCATAAGAACGTTCAATGTGAACATGTTTAACACACGAATACTTCAGTGCGGAAAATTTATCTTGTTTCATGACATTTGTTTCAGTTTGTTGTTAGGTTCAAAATGTTTTAAAAAGAAAATTATTCAATGATAAGTAATCAGAAACGGATGTTCGAAACCCTGACATCCAATCGGACAATCTTTGTGGTCTAGCGGCCAGGTCCTCTGTCTAGTATGCAGGAGGTCATTGATTCGCGTATTGATACATATGGAGTACATCAATGTTATTTGTTGTTCACTTGTTTATTTTCAGAGAAAAAGATTGATCAGCCATGGGGTCAGACGTCAGACGCCAGAAGACCAACCTGTTCCTGGACTTGTCCGAGGAGTTCGGGAAGGACTGGAAGACCATCGGTCGTAGACTCGGTCTCAGTGAGGCCATGCTGGACAACATCGAAGCGGACTATCAGTATCAGAGGGAACGGGGACACCAGATCCTAATCAAGTGGGAGCAGACTACAGGTGAATTGAATGCAGTCCAGAGGCTGGAGGATGCGCTCAGAAAGGCTGAGAGGGTCGACCTTGTCGACAAGTACATTCCTCTCTTCAAGAGCACATACGGTAAGGATTCTGCTTTGTTTTAATCATAAGGAAATGCATTGTATTTCAGATCATCAGTGCCCCGTTTCATAAAACACTTGCAATTATTGTAAGTTTCCAATTATTGTAACTACCATGGCAACAGCTGAAATGCTCCATGCTGATTGGCTGCTGACCTAATAGTTACAATAATTGGACACGTACAACAATTGCAAGTGTTTTATGAAACAGGGCACTGATCTAGGAAGAGTTTTTACAGACCCACCCTCAACAAGTAGGAATAGATAACAGGTGCATCGGTCGGTGCAGTCCAGAGGCTGGACGATGTACTCCGCATGGTAAGAAGGTCGATTCTGACGACACGCACATTCACTCTTCAATATACTTTTCTCCTGAACTAAAGCATTGCATGTCAATTCTAGGTGGAATGTTAACAGGTCCGTAACAAGTGGGAATAGATAGAAGGCGCAGATATAGCCTATAATTCTCTTATGTTACAACTTCAACTTGAATTCCAATGTTATATTTATCTTCATTTAATCAATGATGTATGTATTTCACTCACATTTATGTGGATATATAATTATTTAGTACACGCCTCTTAAAGATTGCATAATAAGTATAACATTTAATTATAATTTGCCACCTTCTACCTTTCATACAATCCAATCAGAGAAATTGCAGAGCGCGAATCCGAGAGGAGATGACGTTGACATGGTTGCGCAGATGATTAAGGAGCTGAGGTCCTCCTACAGAAAGCGAAATAAAGTTCCGATGGTCCCGTGGGCCGGGAAGAGCGGGAAGATAGTGACTGTAAACCTCCATATGGTATACACCCGTCTGGAACTGCTTGTTGACATTGACAGCCCGTACTTGCCCATACGATATCCTTTACAGCGACCGGAACAGCTCTTCAGCGACATCGAAACAGCTAGCAGGTGCGGAGTACCAGAGATGAATGGTGGCAACTGCCAGATGGATGGGATGGAAGATGATGATGGAGAAGGGGAATGGATGATGATGTCTTCCAATCGAGTAGTTGCCAGGGGGAGAACTGGGAGTGGTAAGACCACGTTTCTCATGAAGCTTTCCAATGATTGGGCTAATGAAAAAAAAGGTCCGTTGAAGGATGCGAAAGCGGTGTTTCTTCTCCCACTGAAGAAGCTCGATCATAGAAGCAATCTTGGTGATGCCATCGTCGAACACTTCTTCCCAAAGAAGGGTTTCACACCGCAGTTTATTGAGGAGTTCATTCAGAAGAACCAGAAGGATGTCGCTGTACTGCTAGACGGCTACGATGAGTTCAAGGGAAAGGGATTGCTGCAAGATAATGCTGGAAATGTCGTAAAGATGTTGCGAAATGAGTACCTTCCAGACGTCCGGCTGTTAGTCACATCTCGCCCAGGAAGAGTTGTTGATTTCATGGAACTCGGCGATGACATCACCGACGAATATCGTCACCTTGAAATCACGGGATTTTCGTCATCAGACATAGACAAGTACGTCGAGAAGATCTTTCAAACCTCACCGGATCTTGCAAAAAAGCTCTTGAACTACCTGGCAGAAAATCACCTGAAAACCGAACTCGCCTCCCTTCCTCTCATGTGCTGCGCCTTCTGTCAGCTGACCAAATTCACAGATGGTAAGGATTTCAAAGATATGAACACCATTAGCACCTTGTTCGATAAACTCGTCAAATGTCTCCTGAAATATCACCCTAGATCCAAAGAACAGAGGCAACGAGAGAAGGAGACACCTACCCTTGAAACTAGCACAGCTCCTTCAGAAGTATTGCCTGAAAAAGGCAACTTAGACCAAGAGCCCCGTGGTTCATCAAGAGTGTATGCAAGTGACGACCTGATACGAGCCCTGGGGAAGGTCGCATTGATGGGTTTCACAAGGTCACAAGAAGAGGAACTCATCTTCTGCAATAGAGATTTCCTGGACTGCGATGTAGAGCCCCAGCATATCAGCCAAGCGTGCAAGGCAGGTATTCTTATTAGAGACGGAGAAGCCGAGTACAGACCCACGCGATACGAAGATCTCGACATCAACCAAAACGAGGGCGAATATTTCGATGTACGCAACATCACGTTTGTCTTGAAGATATTCCAGGAGAAGTTTGCCGGGATGTACCTTGCGCATCTGTCTAATGGAACACCAGAAGAAAGATATCGGTTTTCGGCACATATGCAAGGGCTCACATCCCTTCAACGTGCCATGGACCTTGGTAACGTCCTCATGTTTGCTTGTGGCACCAGCATCACCGCTGCTCGCTCCATCATTGGTCGTGTCGTAGAACTCCTCCTTGTTGAAACTTCAAATATCGTGTTGTTCATGAAGGGGAAGTTGCACTACTCAGAATGCTCGAAGATTCAGCGCCAGATCGAATTCTGCCTCCAACTAAACTATGAAAGTCAATGTAAGGGTTCCCTTAATGATGTCTTGAAACCGATTCTGTGTGGATGTACTCAACTTCGCCTCGTGGGGATCTCAAGCTACGTTACGAAGTCGCTCGGCTATTTCCTCGAGCACAGCCAATGTGGAGATGGAATTCTGGTCAAATCATTGGAACTTGTTAGACTCTACCTGAACTCTAGTTCGGAATTCCGAGAATTCCTCAACACGTTTCCTGGTCTGGAAGAGGAAGTCACCAACTCAATGGCTACAAAGCGGAGAGAGAAGAAGAAGGCTAATGAAATTCCACTCACAGAAGAACGACGAAGAGAGAAACTACGGAAAGGCGTCGAAGCAGGCAAGCAGATACCAAAATACCTTCTTCAACGAACAGACGACACTTTCCTTGCGGTGCTGCCTCTCTGGGATGAGGTCAGCAAGATGCAGATGAGCGAATGGAACTTTGGCCCCGTCATCGAAGGTCTGAGACGCTGTTCCATCGAAACTTTGACACTGAACGGAGTGAAAGCGGAGCACGAGAAGGACTGGGAAAGTTTGTTCCGAATGATGTCCAACCCGGCATCAGCAAGTCTACAGAAGCTTACGCTCAGCATGACTGACATTAAGGAAGACTGCCTTGCTAAACTTGTTCCAGCCCTCAGCGCCCAGTCTAATCTCAGGTATCTGAAGTTATCCGGAAACGAGATTGGGGAACCCTTCCTTGACGCTCTCGGCAAGTACCCTCCCATGGTCAACCTGGAGACACTCATCCTCGAAAAGACCGACATGGATTCAGAGTCCATCGAACAGCTCGGAGATCTGCTCGGAAAATTCCCAGGCTTGACGACTCTGGATATTCGGAGGAATGAAGGGTCGGACGACACGGCTATCATCAGCATTCTTGACAATCTCCATCACTGCAAGAATCTAAGGTGTTTGATGATGTCTCTTCATGGAGTCACTGAGAAGGGACTTGCAATACTGCTCGGGAAGGAAGACATCCTAAGCCAGTTGGAAGAACTCCATCTTGTGCACACTCCCAGACCCAACGACGTCATCAAGTGTGTCGCATCTATCTTACCAAGTATGAGTCAACTTCAGGACCTGCGAATCTCAGCAACACCGCCAGACAAGACCAAGAAACAAATGTCTGCGGGCCAGGTCGACCATGATGTCGCCTTCAGGTTCTCAGAGGCACTCACCAGGACTCTCGCGAGAAGCAAGCTCGGGTTCCTCAGCATTCTCTACGTCACGTTTGGAGCAGAGAGCTTCATCCATCTTCTTCAGCGATGCACCGAGGCGAAGGAAGCAGCTGCATTGGCAACGCTGAGGTTAGTTGTATGTGATTATTTTAGTATCGATCCCCCATTCTTTAAGGAAATAAAGAAATGTGAAAAATTCTAGAAGAAATAATGTAATGGATTTAATAACATTTTCAAATTTACCTCTTGATACAAACACATCAGTAAGGTATCATTTAAAAGATAATATATTGTTTTTTAACATGGACGCTTTATATCAAAAGTGAGAAGAACACAAAAATCGGTTATATCGGTTTTTGCATATGAACTCTTCTTCTTTACCATTCGGCTTACCTCAGTATGGAATCGCTTACAGTGGATTAAACTTCTCCATCCCAGGGGCGGATCTAGCTTTTTGCTAAGGGGGGGGGGGGGGGGGGTTGACCCAATCGTCCACGAGCCGCGTAGCGGCGAGTGGGGCGAGAGTCCGAGAGGGGGGTGTCCCCCCTCTCGGCGATTTTTTTTTTTGCTATTTTGAACCCCCGTAAATGATTTTAAAAAACAACTGGTTTTTCTACTTTTTTCACTGATACATTTTCACTTGGCAGCCCAAGGGGGGGGGGGGGGGGGGTTAAACCCCCTAACCCCCCCCCCCCCCCTGGATCCGCCACTGCATCCCATTGTCTTCCGTCTGAGTAAAAGAGTATAACCAACCGGTTCAAATTTGTTAAAGTCCAATAGTAATTAAAATAATTATACTTATATACCATAATTATCCGTTTGTTCATGATTTCTCTTAGATTTTCGTCATCGTGTATTCCGGCGGACGATGAAGTGCGAAAACCGGTTCGGGATGCGAAGGAAAGTGGGCTGCTACGAATCTGGGTTTGAAAATTTAACATGAATTGTTTTTGTCATGTATCATTTGAAACCTTCAACACTAATATGAACTGTAAAATTGTACCAACTAGAAGTTCGAACCTTAGGAACTTTAAGATGTCTTTCGGCGAGTGGTAACCAACTTCAGATATTTATTGAATTTGGCCAAGAAAAAGAAGATTACATCATGAAATAAAAGATGGCCAGGTAGTGTTCTATTCCCATTCTATTACATGACTGTTTAATTTGACAAACTCAGAGGACCTGTGCACTGCATGCATACATACGGTATGTGTACATCACGTACCATACGAATAATGTATGCGGCAGTACCGCTCAGCCTTATGGAAATTACCGGGACTACATTCGCCCCAAAAAAGAAATGTTTGGGCTCAAAACGTCAACAAAAAAATCAACTTCCGTTTGGTGAAATTTGATACCCTTTCACCATTACCTCCATAAAGGTAGTAGCAATCATCTGAAAGGTGAGGGTCATACCTCAAGGCATGGCGATTGGCATAGCCGGTCAGACAAACAAACAAACAAACAGACACAACCTCCTCTTTTAGTAGATGAAGCAACTTGAATAGGACCAGTGGCGTAGACAGGTTCTTACACCTGGGGGGGATGATTTGCCGTTCACCGGACCAAGACCAATTTTTCGAGACCAATACAATCGCTTGAAAGTCCTCTCAGTGGGGGGGGGGGGGGGGGGGGGGGGTAGATGTGAAGATGGTCGTGACCAGGCGGGCAGAAAGCAGTTTTAGATATTTTTTTTCTAGGGGGGGGGGGCAAAACCTATGGGGGCTCAGGATTTTGTGTGTGTATATAGGGGCTCATGCCCAACCACACTCACAGTGCTGCCAACTTTGAGCCAGATGTGAGAGTGAGACATTGCAAGGATCGAAGCGACCAAGCCCGAGGGAGCGAAGTGACTGAGCGGGGGAGGGTATGGGAGAGGGTGTCCCCCCACACTAGAGAGATTTTGCATGTTTGGACTTGAAATTGTGCATTCTGGTGCTTACCTAGATAGGAAATTCGGGCTTAACATTGACTGTATCTGGGAAAGTGTGTTATGATTTTATCGACCAGAAATGTTAAATATATTTTCACAATAAAACAAATAATTGACACACTAATAAATATGCACCTCAATACAGGGAGCGAAGGGACTGAGCGGGGGGAGGGTGTGGGAGGGGGGTGTCCCCCCTCCCACGCTAGGGAGATTTTGCATTTTTGGACTTGAAATTGTGCATTCTGGTGCTTACCTAGATAGGAAATTCGGGCTTAACATTGACTGTATCTGGGAAAGCGTGTTATGATTTGATCGACCAGAAATGTTAAATATATTTTCACGATAAAACAAATAATTGACACACTAATAAATATGCACCTCAATACAGGGAGCGAAGGGACTGAGCGGGGGGAGGGTGTGGGAGGGGGGTGTCCCCACTCCCACGCTAGGGAGATTTTGCATTTTTGGACTTGAAATTGTGCATTCTGGTGCTTACCTAGATAGGAAATTCGGGCTTAACATTGACTGTATCTGGGAAAGCGTGTTATGATTTGATCGACCAGAAATGTTAAATATATTTTCACGATAAAACAAATAATTGACACACTAATACATATGCACCTCAATCCAGGGAGCGAAGTGACTGAGCGGGGGGAGGGTGTGGGAGGGGGGTGTCCCCCCTCCCACGCTAGGGAGATTTTGCATTTTTGAACTTGAAATTGTGAATCTGGTGCTTACCTAGATAGGAAATTTGGGCTTAACATTGACTGTATCTGGGAAAGCGTGTTATGATTTGATCGACCAGAAACGTTAAATATATTTTCACGATAAAACAAATAATTGACACACTAATACATATGCACCTCAATCCAGGGAGCGAAGTGACTGAGCGGGGGGAGGGTGTGGGAGGGGGGTGTCCCCCCTCCCACGCTAGGGAGATTTTGCATTTTTGAACTTGAAATTGTGCATTCTGGTGCTTACCTAGATAGGAAATTTGGGCTTAACATTGACTGTATCTGGGAAAGCGTGTCATGATTTGATCGACCAGAAATTTTAAACATATTTTCACGAAGAAAACAAATAATTGACACATATGCACAAATATTGTATTTATATTTAGCATCATACACAGTTCCACCATCACCATATGCCACATTATGTATGATCCAACAACTTAGCCTATTGCCAAGAATGAGTCCCGAGGGGCGAAGCTACCGAGGGCTGGGGCAGGGCCAAATAGGGAGGGTTTGGGAGGGGGTAACCCCCTCCCACGGAGAAGATTTTGCATTTATATATATATATAATTGAAATGGTGCAATTTGGTGCACCGGTCACACAAGGAGCCAGAGCAATGCCAGCCTACACTGGAACTACGTGGCTCGGTATACAGAAAAAAATACTCACCCCCTGACCATACGCAAGTTACACAACATACTGAGATAATCTGTTCGCGCGCGAAGCGCGCAGCAAAAATTGAAAGTTGATGTATAAATTACCTTTTTAACGTTAGAATTAACAAGTCTTAGCTCATACAACTTATTTTTTCTTTCCCACTCGTATACAGCTACACACACAAAAAATAAATCATTCCCTAAAACCTGGGGGGGGGGGGGATGATTGTACATGTCATCCCCCACCTTGTGAGGTGGGGGGATGCATCCCCCTCATCCCCCCCGTTGTCTACGCCCCTGAATAGGACATTCATATAAGTAACTGGTGGCCAAGCGCGACGCCGTGAGCGTGCGCGCATGCGATCATGATTGTATACCATGCTGTATACAGTAATCGCTTGTGCTCTGAATCTTTGCGATGTGCGTGATTGACACTAATATCGAACAGATTTCCCGTGATCGGGCTTTAGAGCGCAACACCACAGACATTGGATATTATATGGAAGATGATCTGATTATTTCAAAGGCATCATGTCATCTTGTGATATTCGACTACATTTAGATTGCCATTATCAATGCCGATGTCAATGGCAATTCAAATTCCAACTGTAATGACAATGTAATGCAATGTAATGACAATGTTTACACGTTGCATAAAAGAATACCACTTGGACTAGAATAAGCTGTATACTGTGAACATACCAAGGTCCATCACCAACCTTCATCTTTCTTCATACACCACTGGCGTAAATCTGTTCGAAAAGCACAATGCTTTGGGGGGTCGAGCAATTGTTCACAAACAATGCTCGCCCCTCCAATGCATTGTGTTTTCGAACAGATTTACGCCAGTGTTCATACATACCCATGACAAGTCGCCTTTGGAACTCTCTTCCACCCCCTTCCACCTACTGTATTTCCCAGTGTTCCAAACATGGATGCATTTAAGTCTGCAGTGAATGTGTACCTGCTACACCACTTCTTAAGTGTAGTGAAGAGTTTTAAATTTGTTAAGATTAGCTAATTTGTGATGTGCATTTATGGCCACTTTTCATCTTTAAGATGGCACCATTAGGCCCAGAATGTGTTATTACAAACAGAAGAAAAAAGAGATATTGATATATAAATTACACGTACATGTCGAAAAATATTGAACAAATCTGATCATTGCCGCTAGTATGCTCCCCGGGGAGTTGAGAATGTGTACAAGATAATTGTGCGGGTCTGAACTGTACCATATGACCAGGGGTAATAATGCGCTTAGAGGCTGTTCTGCATTAGGCGCTATATAAGTGCGATATATTATTATTATTATTGTGTCGAAAATTATTGAACAACCGATCATTGTGGCTCCGAAGTTGAGCGTTCTTCTCATGTATCGTTATATGTATCATTATCATCGCCATCATTTGGATATTTGGAATTTGTACTACAGTGGAACCCCTTTCTAACGGGGTACCTGATATTGGTCCCGTTGCAGAAAGAGATGCAATCGATTGTAAGTTAATTGCAAGTCAGGTCATAAATGCATCTCTTTCTGCAACGGGGCCATAGTGAGGTATCTTTACAGGTCCAAGTCGTTATGATTGTATTTTAGTCTTTGTAAGCCCTTATACAATAAGATATCTGATATAACGAGATAAATTCAATGGGCCTTAATAAGGTGCTCGTTATAATGAAGTTTCTCTGAATCAGTTTATCAGTGCCCAATACTAAGATATTAATGCTGATGTGATAGGGGTTTCAACTCTTATTTATGTCAGAGAACGTGAAACTATTTATATTTTAAATGAATTTCCGACTCCGTGGCGAATTAGTTAAGGCGATATAACATGTATAATATGTTTATTTGTTATTTTCTTTCCTCACTTGTACATAATTTGTACATAAGTTCGTGCTGCAATTATTTCGCCAATTTCCATTTATGTGTATTGTGTTAACATGTATTTCTAGTTCCCGTCTAATTAATTTTATATAGTTAATTCATAGTATTCAAATGAGTAAAGAAAATCGCCATACTTTTCGGTTATTTAAAAATTGACAGTTTAATAATTGATGTATATGTAACGTTGTGCATGTTATGTATTTCTCTATAGTTAATTCATATTATTTCAATGAATTGAGAAAAAAAATCGCCATAATTATTGTTCTATTTTTTGATTAACAGTTTTACAATTGATTTATATGTTACGCTGTATTAGAATTGTGCATGTTATTTCTCTATAGTTAATTCATATTATTTCAATTAATTAGGACAAAATCGCCATAATTATTGGTCTATTTTCTTATTAACAGTTTTATAATTGATTTATATGTTACGCTGTATTATAATTGTGCATGTTATTTCTCTATAGTTTATTCATATTATTTCAATGAATTAAGAAATAATCGCCATCACTATTGTTCTATTTTTTTATTAACAGTTTTATAATTGATTTATATGTTACACTGTAAGAGTTTGGCATGTTATGTCTTGTTATATCCCTCATAAGATCGTTTTACCATTGTATTTGACAAATGATAGTTTTGGACAACACGCGCAATCCCCGCGCAAACATGTGACCGGGCTGTTAGCAAAAAATTAACACTAAAAGTTCGTTACGCGTTCGTCCCATAGATCATGCGCCGTGGTTCTGGAGGCTCATACTGGCTTCTTTAATGTCGATTGATTTTTATATCAAAATTTACAAGCGATTTTATGAAATATTCAGAGATTATCACTTATTTTTCTATAAGCTGAACACAATCACTGATATTGATGAGTGATATAAAACAACTAACGAATGTGCTTCATTGTGATAGGCAATCTATTACCTCGGTGGGCTCAAAATGACTATTACCCTCAGCTACGCTTCGGGTAATAATCATTTTGAGCCCACCTCGGTAATAGATTTGACTATCACAAGAAGCCCATTCGTTAGTTGTATATTATGTCTCATTCACAACCCTGTTATATTGACCTTATTCAGTATAACTGTTTTATCTGTGCTACTTTTTGTTTAAATCGAGCCTTCGGATTTATTCATCTCTATACTTGCCATTTCGCTTACAAGCTTTTTATCCTTGTGAAATTATATTTATTGTTACTTATTTAGATTATGCAAACATATTTGTTTCCAGAGTTAAATCTACATTCCACTTAATAAAGTGAGAGGCATGAGAGGTGTCATGAATGCTGTGCTCCTTACTTAGACTTTTTAGAAGTTTGACATCAAGAAAATGAAATCTCCTTGATGATAGAAAATATTGATGATTACAATAATTTCAACCAAAATGTATGCTGTGTTCTAATACAAGTGTTTCAATTGTACATAGGCCTATCTCAATAAACGGTTTTCTATCATTTCAGTCTCCCTTGATACTCCCCACATGCCCCAAAGAATGTAATTAATTTTGCTAGAGTCTAGAAGATATGAACTTGCAAACATTATTAATTTGCCTGATAACGATGGTCCCATTGTTATTTCCCTCATATGTATGCCATGTTTGTTCGGATAAGTTTGTGTTTTTTGTTTTTACTGTATATACGGAACGATTGTACATATACTTTTATTATTGTAAGTACTTATTTGAGAAATGTAAATATATCGACTTGTGTCATCGCAAAATTATGTGTGATTCGTTTTGGCAGCCAGCATTGGCACTTCTAATAAAATTGTATCCCAAACGTGCCATTTGTGTCATTGACTGTTTGAGTGTAGTTCTAAACATAATCCTCAATGCCCGCAATCTTTCTATCAATGATTTTATAATCTAGATATTTCAGCAGTTTTTTTTAATGGATTTCGATCGATCCAACAAACTGTGCTTTGTTCTGAAAATGATTCAATTTCTGTACCTCGTAGTTACCAACGTTTTGAAGTGCCCTCTTGAGCAGAAATTACCATCCTTTAATCTGCCCTGGTTGTTTTGCATGTTGACATTGCAGCCGCGACACGATTACAATTTACAAAGGTCGCGTCGGTTGATAATTAATCAAATTTAGTCGACACAACTAACTTTCAAGAAGCATATTGTTTTTGGTTTGTATTATCTCCGTGATTATGAACGAATTGTGTGACAAAGACATGTTTAAATGAAAAGGGGATGCATGGGGCTTAATTAACAGGAGCAATATTCATATTTTTATCCGGGGCAGGGCGCTGTGCTTGAAATGAAAGAGTTAATATATACTACGCACAACAAGTTCCGCAATCGAGGTTTGCGCATTAATAACTTTTCTATTACGCTATTACCATTCATAAATTTGGTATTAGAAAGCCTGAATTCTCCCCTTTACATTGATATAACATTTGTTATGAATATTTTATCATGCAATGTGCATTGCATCCAAATGTATGGCAAAGTCAAAAGTGAAATGTTGCGAAATGCACTAATTTTGTCAACAAAGGGCCTTCCTTTTGTTTGAAGATTAAAACGTGGCTTGAATGCCTATTACGTTGTTACCATTCATAAATTTGGTATCATTGTAAAGCGTGAATCCTCCTCTTTACATTGATATAACATTTGCTATAGATATTTTATCATGGAATGTGCATTACTTCCGAATGTAGGGCAAAGTAAAACATGAAATGTTGCAAAATGCACTGATTTTGTCAACAGTGTGCCTTTCTTTTGTTTGAAGATTAAAACGTGGCTTGAATGCATGACCACCTCACCCCCATTCAAGCCAAGGAAGGCACACTGTTGACAAAATCAGTGCATTTTGCAACATTTCACTTTTGACTTTGCCCTACATTTGGATGCAATGCACATTCCATGATAAAATATTCATAGCAAATGTTATATCAATGTAAAGGGGAGAATTTACGCTTTCCAATGATACCAAATTTATGAATGGTAATAGCGAAATAGAAAAGTTATTAATGCGCAAACCTCGATTGCGGAACTTTTTGTGCGTAGTATTTGTCTGCAGTGGGAGATATACAGGACGCTTTTTGGTATACCTCCCCCCCCCCCCCCCCCCCCCCACACACAATACAAATGAATGAATAAGACAATACAAAATAAATACAATAAATTTACTATATAAATTGTATGAATAAATGGATAAATAAATAGATAAATAAGTGAATAAATAAATAAATAAATGAATAAATAAATAAATAAATACATTAATAAATTAATACATAAATGAATAAATACATAAATAAATACATAAATACATAAATAAATAAATACATACATACAAACAAACATACATACATACATACACACATACATACATACATACATACATATGTACATACGTACATACATACATACATACATACATACATACATACATACATACATAAATGCATTAATAAATAAACAAACAATTATTTAAATAAATACAATTAAAACAAAAATAAAAAATAAATAAATTAATAAATTAATAAATTAACAAATAAATAAATCAACCAATCAATCAATCAATCAAGATGAATAAACAATATTATAAATAAATCGGTCCCGGTTTCGACGAGTTTCCACTATGACTGCATACGGCTTCATCACTGACCCCCTCCGGAATAAATCACATTATAATATTATCAGAGAAGAACAAATTCCCCCCCCCCCCCCAAAAAAAAAAAAATGCCATTCCCCAGGAATACCCAATACCACCGTGTTAAACTTTGATGTCATCTTGATTGTGTAATATAACTATCTAGGTTACGAGTATTTGTTTTAAGTCGTTGTTTTTATCTGCTTTAATCTGCCGTCCGTGAAAGAGGCTTTTAGGTTGAGAGTACAATTCACATGTCACATAATTATAGCACGTATAGAGTATGTCAAGGAAGCGCGAAACAATAATCTATACAATAATATCGCTTCAATCCATAGGCGTACCCAGGGGGGGGGGGGGTGGGGGGTTCAACCCCCCCCCCCCCCCCCCCCCCCACTTTGACCAAAAAAATGACTGTCTTGGGGGTTTTAACTCTTTTTTTCAAATTTTAACTTGTCTCGGCCTCGAAAAGTGCGAAAAACCGTGGTTACGATCTTGAAAAGTGCGAACTGAAAACCTTGGTTACGATCTTGAAAAGTTCGAAAAACCGTGGTTACGACCTTGAAAAGTGCGAAAAACCGTGGTCTCGGCCTCGAAAATGTCACAAAAATTTGGTCTCGGCTTCGAAAATTTTCGACGATTCTTAACCACTGGGTCTTGGTCTCGGTCTTGAAAATTGTGGACCGACCGGGTCTCGGGACTCGGTCTCGGAAATGTCAACAAATATGCGGTCTCGGCTTAGAAAATTGTCTACGTCTACCCCCCCCCCCCCCCCCCCCCCCCCCCCCCGCTGACAGAAATTTTTTCTGACCCCAAAAAAAAAACCTTTAAAAAAATCCTGGTTACGCCACTGCTTGGATAAAATTACTTTCGTGAAATATGTATACATATTATGTTCCTTATTTGCTACTGCTACTGCTATAATGTTATTTAAAGAAAGTAAAATAGTATTATTTGTATCACAATTTTGTCAAAATTCCGATCTACTGTGCTATCCTAACGTTTTACTGCATCGTATGTATTGTTTGTTTGTGTATGTGTATATTTGTTTGCTTGTGTTTTGTTCAGTTTGATTGTTTGTTGTATTTCATGTATGTATGATTATATTTGAGTGGCGCCCAAGTGTGTTCAATCAATCAAAATAAACCGTATATATATACACCACTCTATAGCCATGATAGCTGTCGTAACATGGTGGATCCCGGGGATGCGTCACTGTGCGCCAAACAATAGTCTTTCCATTCATTAAGTTCAGTGGTTTCAGTCCGACGTTTGTCACGGACAATAATCCAAAAGTGTGTCGACCTCATAGAGTTATATATAACTCTATAGTCGACCTCCAGATGCTCATTCTGGTTGAAACAAATAAATGTACGTTATTTACTTAATTGTGTAACAAATCTCGCAAGTCGTTTGATACTCAGCATAATTTCTCTGTTAAATAAATCTGCACGTACATGAGAAGTCATACGCGAAAAATCGCAAATTGTAACTTGGTTCGATCTTCCAAAGTGTTTTCTGACATGAAACGAAGCTTGCTGCATAATTGTCTGTAATTGTTGCGGTTTCTAAAAGAAGGGGGGAACTAAAACAAGCAAAAATAATAGCCATCGTATAACGACAATTATTGATGTTTTTCACTTCCATCGGAGTTCTTCGTCAAGATGTGCACACGCGGAAATGCACGGATGTTACGCAATTACTAATATGAGAAATACATTTTTAAAAATCACACTGAGTTTAAAATAGAACAATAACGACTTTTTAACCAGGATTTAGGACTGGAATATCAATATGAGCAATCAAGTGAAAATCGCGAATTTCGTGATACCGAGTCCGCCGGGAGAGCCATTGATTCGTAATCGTCTAGTTGTCGCCCTAGGGAGTTTTCTAACGGCAATATTAGCTACGGGAATAAGAGGTAAGAATAATTGTATACAGTCAGACCTGTATTAGTGGTCACCCGTCTATACCGACCAATCTCTAATAGCGGTTGCCGAAAGTGTTCATCTGGCTCTGTCGAGAAAACAATTATGTTGATTCCCGTCTTTACAAACTGGTCACCTGTCTACTGTGGTCACTTTTCTTGGTCCCCATATGTTGTCACTATACACAGGTTTGGCTGTATCATCAGATCTGATGATTTATAATCGAGTATATGCATTATGCATTGCTCCCAAGGGAGTATAAATGGCACATCTTGTATAATATGCGGCTTGATTGTGAGCGTGTCCGATGACCGGGCTATGAAAATATCACCGTTTCAAAGAAACGATGAACAATCATACATTATAGCCAGGTGTTACATGTATTTAGAAATCGAGTACTGTAAATTACTATTTAGCAAAGTGAAAAAGTAACAAATGTGCAAATGAAAACTTTGTATATTTGTTGAGTAATAATTATTGTCCCTTGTTGGGTATACATTTATATATTATAATAATGGAATAAGTCTGCCAAGATGTGCAATTAAACCAAGCATTACATAACGTTTGCGGTAAATATATGTTCTTTAAGGCCTATGTGCTACAAATTAAAATATCAAATATGTTGAATATCATGATGGAAAACAAATGACTGAAAGGGGGAAGGTGTCGGAAATTCTATACAATGTGATTTAAAAACCGAACTTTCTCAACACGTCTGGTTCTCAAAACAATCTGCTTTAGGGATTGGAATTGGGTCTAAAAGGTGTTATATAATTTATTTTCAATTGTTTTGCCTCTCACCTTTTACTGTTATTGACCAGTATTGCCGTGGAACATCACTTATTGCTTTGATCGAATTTCGTAATCAATTTGTATTTCGTCATATTCTTAATAGCAGATAGATATGATTCATTTTCACATCATGAACGTGTCGACATCTTTAGTGGTTTGCCTGTGCGGGACGTCCAATATGTTTGCATGAACGTCAATGACACTTTACAACGGTCCAACAACGAAATCTGACATTTCTTATCTTTGATTGTCACCGCTGCTTCATATCTACCAAGCCGTATATTATAACTCATTCATCGATAGGGATTAATAGTTCGTCAAACTTTACGATTGGGTAAGACTGAATTGTTAACCTGCGCAGGTAAATAAATAAAGTTTGACAAGGTTGACAAACTTTTCATGGTTTAGACTTTGACCAAGGCGTTCGAGGTGTTGTCACGGAATGAGACCATCGATATAAAAATATATATCGATGAATGGGACCAGGTACATAATTGGTATTACGTACATTCTATGATGTCCTATATAGGCGGATCAACGAACTTAATTATTTAAACGGGTAACAATGCAACCCCTTTCTTTCTCTTTAAATGATGGCACTGTTTGTTATAAATGAGAACAAAATCAAATAGAAAGCCCAGTTTTGCTCCCCAGCCACTCAAAGGTGTGTGTGTGGGGGGGGGGGGGGGGCACTGCGAGGGAGGGTGTGAAGGGGGTGTCCCCCTTCACAGTAGGGATCTTTTGCATTTTTAGGAGTGAAATTGTGCGATTTGGAGCATACGAGAGAGAAATTCCACATAATATGTCGTGTAAGCTGTGTTAACACATATGAAAAAGTTGGTGGGGGGGGGGGGGGGGGGGGGTGGGGGGACGTCCCCGCCCGTTAACTATTTAGTTCTGGAGCCTGTGTCCAGGGCCTATATTAAAAAAAAAAAAACACGGCAGCTTAGTTTCATGCTGAGTATGGTTAACTCAGTCGGTAATACATCAGGCCTAACCCAGCTAACCTTAGTAGGGAACCAGAAATTTGCTCTCTAAACGATTATGATTTGAACCGGACTTAGCGCTGTATTAAGCTAGCGGGGTTTTATGAATATGGGCCCAGTTTATTAACCCGTTCCCTTCGGGTTTGTGAAATCCCCATAGACTTTACACACAACCCACCTGGTTCCCGTAGTCAAGGGGTTACCCAGCTAGCCACCTGATGGTCGGGCCGATGTCGGAATTTGGTTGCCGGATGTCGGCATATCGCCGTTGGCTCGAGGTTAAAATGTCCGCCAGCCCAACATCGTCCACGACGTCATTTTTTGTGATATATTGGCATAACGTAATTTTCCGACAATGGCCCAACATCATCTCATGACATGATGTTGGGCCATTGTCGGAATGACCTTATGCCAATATATCACCAAAAATGACGTCGTGACGATGTTGGGCTGGCGGACATTTTAACCTCGAGCCAACGGCGATATGCCGACATCCGGCAAGCCAAATTCCGACATCGGCCCGACATCAGGTGGCTAGCTGGGTTAAGTACATGGGAATCACAATATATCATAGTTAAGCGGTTAACAATAAAGTATATAAGTTTTTAAAATATTTCCACAGGTGATTGGCTCCTGTTCTACGTGCAGGCGAGGAGGTTGCTTCAGGGGGATGCACCTTTCACGGGCGAGACCACGCGTCACTCATATTTCCCGGAGACGAGAATGCGACAATCCAAGATGGCGCCTTCCTTGAAAGATATCACATGCAGGTACAATATTTTACAAAGGTCATGCAATAATTGCCCTCCTTTATTTTGTTGTTTTTCTTTCAAGCCTCTCGTAATGTATGGCAGTAAGAAAACATTCATGAAATGATTTTAGAAAATGTTTTGATTTAATGATCACCAAAATACTTTTTCATAGAGCTACTTCTTAATAGGTGATGTTTTTGTGGTAGGTTCGTCTCGCTTGTTTGGTTTATAAAATTATATTACTAAATCTATCATTGTTATTATCCATTCGCTCCGACGAAATGGTTTAGCAATGATGTCCTTCTGTGTGCCGCGATGTGCATCAGCGCATCTGTTGAAAGGTCGAGTCAGAAATTGCAAAATAATTCAATCTAAGTTCAAAGGTCAATAATATTTCCGAAAGTTAATTTAGATTTGTTAATTGTTGACGCATTACATCGAGTAATTACGCTGTATAGATACAGTAAAGAAGAGAGTTCGGGTATTTTAAGGGATATAATCATACCTTAGTTCTTTGAATATTTACCTATCATTTTTTGTCTCGGAATTCAAGACGGATAATCACTTATTACTTTATATCTAATCATACACAATCTTATTTCCCACATTTAATTTGTTTAATATTTTGTTTGCATAATTAAATTTGTCTCTCCTTGTTTAGGGGGTAGGACTATACATCATCCAGTCACTGGTCGGGGGGTTTGTCATTCCTACGGCGTGGGTGGGACTCTGAAATGGTACTTCTATATCCAGCGTCGAGAGAGGGCGGCAGAGTGGAAATGTCAACCGATCGATTCCTCTCGCCCGAGGATGATCGATTGGAGTTCTGGTTGGGATCGATGAACATGGCGATCGGATCGGTTCTATCAGTTAAAATAAAGGACATGTTGATCATTATATATATTTGGATATACCCATTTACGTCATAATAAAACAAGTAAAATCATGGGTGCTACCATATGGATCGAAATGTCCTCCGCGATTGCTCAATGTTGATCGACTTATCTTTCACTTTGACAGTGCATGGCAAAGCGCCAGGGGAGGGGGGGAGGGGGGCAAATAATTTGACTTAAACAATACAAAAAAGCATGAGGGGAAATATTTGACATGAAGCAATAAATGAGGTGGCCCCTTCAATAATTCACTCCCGAAACCCCCATATCAGCCCGACCAACCGCAACACCTGCTGACGATTGGATAAAACTTTAGATTGGGATTGGTTCTATCAGGGACTGGTATTACTTTCGGGTGAGACCGGGGTGCCTTAACCCCCCTCCCCCCCCCCACCCCCCCCCTCCTCCTTCAAAAGAAGGAAAAATCACTCAAAATAATCTAATGTCCCCCTTTTCAGGAATATTGGTCACTTACATCCTGAACGGGCGGCCAGACC
The DNA here is from genome assembly GCA_037951105.1 of Echinarachnius parma. Classification (NCBI taxonomy): domain Eukaryota; kingdom Metazoa; phylum Echinodermata; class Echinoidea; order Clypeasteroida; family Echinarachniidae; genus Echinarachnius; species Echinarachnius parma. The sequence continues at coordinate 24,863 of JBAMJV010011613.1, forward strand.
ATGCTGTAGGCCTACTACAGCATCCGACTATGAGTGGGCTTACTTCATCCTCTGAATTCCGTGCAACTACATTTACAACGAGGCGGCGGCCTACTACTCGCCCCCGTTCCTCCTGACACACCCTCCTCCTAAACAAATTCCTTATCCGTTTACTTTCAGGAATCTTGGTCACTTACATCATGAACGGCGGCCAGACCAAGCTCTACTACAACATCTCCGACTATGGGTGGGCTTACTTCCTCCTATGTATCGCCGTGTAACTACATTTATAACGAGGCGGCCGCCTACTACTCGCACAAGGCCATGCACTTCCCCGCCTGGTACAAGAAGTACCACAAGCTCCACCACCGGTTCAAGTGCCCCCACCCCGTTCGGAGCCGTCGCATGCACCCCTTCGAGTTCCTGTCGCTGCAGTTCCTGATCGAGATCCCGATATTCTTCATCCCGATGCATGCAGGTAATTGACGCCTTTTTTTTTTTTTTTTTTTTTTTTTTGGGGGGGGGGGGGGGGGGGCATTTTTTTAACAGAAAGGTATAATGAAGAATTACTAACCATGGGTCATCAACATCATCAATCCTCACCCTCGTCATTACAATCATTAACGCTACAGTTTCTGATCGCGATCCGATGCATGCAGGTATGATGATTAATTTCTGTTAATTGGGGGGGGGGGGGATGTAAATTACTATTTAAACACAAATGAGTATAATAATGCAGAATGACTAATCAACTCCATTGAGGTTATCTTCATTCTCGTGATCTTAATCGTTACCACTTCCCTAGGCCTATAGCTCTTTGTCGTAATCAAGATTCCCTGTCATCACAACCTTCATTATCGGCATCCTCTCCGTTCTTCTTCCTCCTCCTCTAACTCACCATTATCATCGACATTATTATCATCACCATTGTCATCATCATCATCATCATCACCATCATCATCATCACCACCACCACCGTCATCATTATCATCACCACCATCATCATCATCATCAGCAGCAGCATCATCATCAACAAGAAGATCTTAATCATCATCATTTCGTCGTCATCATCATTATTAACAACAACATCATCGTCATCATCATCATTATCATAATCGTCATCATCGGTATCATCTTCATCATCATCATGATCATCGTCACTTTCGTCATCATAATATTTTCGATTTTGACACACTCTTGGATCGAATTATGCAAACACAACCGTTTCATTTTTATTTTAACAATATTTATTCATCTTGTAGGTTGTACATGATGTTGTTTGCAATTTACAGACCTTGAACAGTTCTCAATAGTTTCTCTAAAAGGTATAGAGTCATTTATTCTGTGCAACATACAGATCCAATGATTATCGTGATTCATTTCAGACAGCGTGATTGGCGATTTAGACGTTCAAAATACGAATTTCAACATTTAATCAACATTATTAAACTATCCCTTGTCGATATATATATCAGTTTGTGTTGTTTCTATTCTCATGAAGGCTATTATGTCTATTTTAGTATGCCAGTCGTGATGATGGTATAAGTACCTCATCATAACCATTACCCTCTTCTAGCTCATCATCGTTATCACCATCCATGTCATCACAACCTTCATTATCGTCCTCCTCTCGTTGTTCTTCTTCCTCCTCCTCTAGCTCACCATTATCATCAACAACATCATCATCATAATCATTATCATCGTCATCATCATCATCATCATTATCATCATCATCATCATCATCATCATCATCATCATCATAATCATTATCATCGTCATCATCATCATCATCATCATCATCATCATTATCATCATCAATATCGTCATCATCATCTTCATCATCATCATTAACAACAACAACATCATCATCATCATCATCATCATCAATCAACAACTTCGTCATCATCGTCATCATAATCATTATCATCGTTATCATCATCATCATCATCATCATTATCATCATCATTCATCATCATCATCATCATCATAATCATTATCATCGTCATCATCATCATCATCATAATCATTATCATCGTCATCATCAATCATCATCATCACATCGTCATCATCATCATCATCATCATCATCAACAACTTCGTCATCATCGTCATCATCATCATTATCATCATCTTCGTGATCATCATCATCATCCTCCCTCTGTCATCATATATTTCCGATTTTGACAAACTCTTGGATCGAATCATGCACACGGTCCATGCAAACACAACCGCTTCATTTTATTTTTAACATTATTTATTCAGAATCCTCTAGGTTGTACAGGATGTGTTTTGTGTTGTTGCAATTTTACAGACCTCGAACAGTTCTCAATAGTTTCTCTAAAAGGTACAGAGTCATTTATTCTGTGCAACCATACAAATCCAATGATTATCGTGATTCATTTCAGACGGCGTGATTGGCGATTTAGACGTTCAAAATAAAAATGTTAACATTTAATCAACATGATTAGACTGATTGTGATGATTGTGATGTTGGGAGCCACGGTAGAGCATAAAAAGCCGAGTGTCTACATTCGATATTATCATTTGACAAAGTATTGCAGTAGCATACGAAACGTCGTGATCGTTTAGATTCTAGTTTTACATTGCGAGACAAGCGAATATCATTAGCGATATTATTTCCGATGATTAGACTATTTCATATATTATGTCGATATTAATATATTTTCAGTTTGTTTTGTTTCTATTATCATGAAGGCTATTATGTCTATTCAGTGTGCCAGTCGTGATGATGGTATAAACTATGTGAGGTCTGCTTATTCTTAAAATAACCCCAGACTAACTACACCAATACCATTGAAATATATCAAATCATACACCAAAATATAGGTCACAACAAATATTGGTCTATATTCTGCATTCGATTAACTTTATGTGATGGTGTGGTGGTGGTGGTGGTGGCGGAGGAGGTGGTGGTGGTGTTGGTGGTGGTGTGGTGGTGATGGTGGTGGTGGTAGTGATGATGGTGGTCGTTGTATAGTGGTGGTGGTGGTGGTATAGTGGTGGTTTTGTTGTATTTTGTGTTTGTTGCTGTTTAAAAAAGAATAATAAAGACAAATAATATCTCCTATGTACGTTCTTGGTATCCTTTTTTGTATTGTTTTATTGTATTGCTTTTATGTTGCTTTGTTTTTTAATCTTCAGGTGTATTTCTCTTCTGGTTGATATACGGCTATTACTACAGCATCATGGACCATTCGGGCATCAACCTCGACCCCCTGTGGCCATGGCAACCAGCCGTTCTCTCCACGACAACCATCACAAGTATGAACATTAGTTGCTGTACTTTTACAAATAATAAGTTAAAAAGTACCCTATAAATAAAGAAACTGAACCAGTTTAATGATCCGGAGTCTCAGGTCAATTCACGTGGAAGCCGATTAATTTTCTTTACTCGTTTTCATTATATTTACAGTCAAGTTGTGTTACACAAACTGCCTATAAATGACAAAGTATAGAGGATAATAGGAAAAATGTTTACATGATGAAGGAGTCAGCCCTAAATTTTAAAGGGATTTATTATTTCATTAAGCAATTTAAAACTTAAGATAATAATACAATTCCCGTGATGATACCGACTCCCATGATTAGATAAAAAGAGAAAACATATACAATACATTATAAATGATGTAATATTCATATCATGAAAATAAGTTGTTTTATTTATTTATGTATTGATTGTTTGTATGTATTTATTTATTTATTCATTATTTATTTAATATTTGTGTATGTTTTTATTTATGTATCTATCTATCTATCTATCTATCTATCTATATATCTATATATTTATCTATCTATCTTATATATCTATCTATCAATCTATTCATCCATATATCTATCTATCTATATATATATTTAACTATATATTTATCGTCTATATATTGATTTATTCATTCATTTATTATTTTCTTTACAGATTTTTCCACTGCAATTTCGGCTTCAACACTGAGCTTTTCGACAAGTTAACACGGCACCCTCATTAAAAAGGACAGACAGTACTCGGAGACCATATTTGGTGGCCAGGGCGCCCCCCAGACGATCAGAACAAGAAAGGAAGGCGAAATGACGACCGAGCCACTGAAATAGAAATCAGTAGATTGAGCGCGGCAGCCGGTGGTTGATATCATTCGATTTTACCCGCCATTGATATGAAGTGGAAAGCACTGATGCAGCATGCGATGCGATCAAGAGTTGAGCGTGGCGGTTTGCCATGTTTGTACTCTTGTAACGATAAATCCCACGCTGAACTGTACGTGTCTCTCTAATTCTAATTGTGCCTATTTTGCGACAATAACTAATTAATAGCATTATTTCATATTTGAATACTTCATGTGTAACTTTGGCGTAGCCACGGGTGTTGCTCCCATAAACAAAAGAAAACAATTAACATACAAAAGGAGACGTAGAAAGTGTTGGCCAATAAGCCCAATATTACGCCCATAACAAATGATACAGATAAATGCAGTATACATAATGATAATGGGTGGATTCACAAAGGAGGTTTGTGTGAACCATGGATTAAACCATGGTCTTCATCTATGGAGTGCCATTTGTAGACTGATGGAGAAATAATGTAAACTCCTTACTTGTTAACAATGTTGATGCTACACATTTACTAAAGGATCCAAATAAATGTTTGTCTTCTCAGATGGTGAAATTTCCTGGTTAACAAGCACTATCAGCATATCATTAGAAATTATCAACTTGTTTTACTTGTCTTACGAGCAGCACTCCATAGATGTAGACCATGGTTTAAACATGGTTTAATACACAAACCTCCTTTGTGAATCCGGGCCAATAAGTATGGTACGCATGCTGGCTTATTGCTTCTCGATCCGTCAATCAGACGTGCGGTGCCATCTTGCGAAGGCATTGCGCACGGTGCGAAGCTCACACTGGCTCAGTGTCATGTATAGTGGGTACGAATTTCTAGTCTATATTTACGAATGTTTTACTCGCCCTCTATAAATCCCCAAGCATTAAATTCTTTGAATTCAATGCGTTGAATAACAAGCCACCAGTAATTTAATAGCGATGCAAACAAGCACTCCATTACCGCAGCACTTTACTAATTATGCCTTTTGTTTCATTATGATATACGAACTAAACACAATGTTCGTGTTTTTTTTTGTAACGCTCTCTGTATCATTATTAATGAAGAGACGTGTACTATAATTATGCAGACAAGACCAACATGTCATTTATGGATGTCTAATGCATAATTATGTACTCTACAACTTCAACCTGATTATTATCCCTCATTCCCCTCAACTAAAATGTTGATGTGCGCTTTAAGACAATCTCACGTCACGGGGGTTTCCCCTTTCTTGAAGGAGGGAGGGGGTAAATTGGGGGTACCGCCGCGCCCAAGCTATAGTGAATATGATTAGTACTTTTGGCGAAAAGACTATAATGCCGATCGTTTAACTCTATTATAGACTGTGTTGTTCCTTCATATTAACATTTAATTGCTTCGTTTGTGCATTTTCTATCGCGCTGATTCCTCTACAGGTACATACGTAGACTTGAAGCCGGATTGGTCTATACTGTAAGACTGTAACTTTTATTTAACCGACGAACATTGTTATGTCAGTCATAATATGTCATTAATCGATTTATTTAAACGTGGTCGGTGGGAATTGATTATAAATTATTCAAAGATAACCGACTTAACAATTTACATACGTATGTAATGTATAGCAGCAGTGTTTTGTGAGAAAGCTAAATCGTCAGCCGAGAAGTTCGGTGGTATATATATACACTGACGTGGCAACGAATAGTGAACATCGGTATTGTAATAATACTACTTTCTAATTCGTATGTTTTATTTGTGTCATGCATGAATGTTTAATTGTAATGTTTATTAAAAAATTATTATATTTTGTATATGTGTGATAAATGTTAACTGACTAATTTGTATATTAAGCATCGATGAAACGACCTAACAATTATGCTGATAGATATTAAAGGTTTTCCCGCTCAATTTCGCGATTTTGTCATTCAAAAAAAGTATCAAACTGAGCGGGAAAATAATTAATGTTCAGTTATTATAGGTTTTCCCGCTCAATTTCGCGATTGTGTCATTTAAAAAGGATCAAATTGAGCGGGAAAACCTATTATATTAAAACCTGATGACATGGTTTACCTATAGCAATAATTATGTTTAGTTATTTTAAGAAGCCGCGTTTTCATTTCGTGTTGACATAATTTATGATAAAAAGATGAAGAAGAATAAATACATATCTTATACATTTAAAATGAGTGAGGGAGTGTTTCTGAAAAATAGAACAATGTATGTGAATGAATAATTTCTGATTTTCTGTCTCACTTCATAATAGTAATTATGCCTGCTCTATAAAACGTAACCGGAATCCAATTATAATTTCCCATCATGATTTGTAAAAGCTAGGTTTGGTTTTTTTATCTCATTAAATCGATAATTGCCCTTCCATTTTCTCGTGATCATTAGGTTTCGCCTCGATAGTCTAATTGAGGATAATGCGTAACGCGCGCAGATTTTAATTACTGTTTTCATTTAAGCAGAAAACTCCTGTAAAGTAGACTTGATATAATGCATCTTCCTCTGCATGGTAATTATGTTACACGGTACACATTTCGGGGGTTTGTATTAGGCCCAGTCGAACGTGAAAGAAATTATAATTGAATTTAAGCCTCCCGTGTACCTCCAGAATTGAGGAAATTATGAACGGGTGATTAGCTGCATTAGCTCGGGCCCGTTATTCTCTTGGCGCGAATAACTAATGGACGAGATGGGAAGACGGGGAGAGGGGTAAATTAGCGCGAGCGCATCGCAATAACAGATTCCATTATGACTGGATAACGAGCGTCTGAAAGTACAAATCTAATCAGCGCTTTGTTCATATTTACACCCCCTTGAAATTTGTTTATTATTATGGGATGGGACAACAGCGGCACAGTTAATAAAACACGCAAATTGTTAGTAGGCTATGTCGTAATTTGGAATGCGATTGTAAGGGAAATAAAAACAAATGAATTCATTAATTTAAAAAAAGGCATTTATCACTTTTGATTCGTATTATGTAAATTGGTTAATGTGTTCTCCATGCAGTTATATATGCTATGTGTGACGAAGTGATGTGACCATCAATTGAATGAGCCTTATTTCTTCGCAATTCTAGTAATATGTCTACACCAAACCGATTATCACAACATATCCGTATCTGCAAGGCATATACATACATAACACACCTAATTGTGAACAGATTCTAACTGCACTTGTTTTGTTTTGTTTGTTTTTTTTTGGGGGGGGGGGGTATATTATTTCTCTAAGTATAGGTTAATAAATAATGCATGACAAATGATAACATCATTAGGAACAATATGATTCAAGTAAAATCATACGTGTTCTGTTCCTATAAAATGATACATTTCCTTACTTTGTACACATCATGTTTATTTGATTTGCCGAATAAAATAATAATAATAACAATAATACCATGCTTAGTGTGTGGTATTGTTTGTTGTTTTTGATTGCGAATATTGACGTTGAAATAAGATTAAACAATACTAATAAATATAGATTACAAAGCACTTACTACAGAGTTTCTAAGCGCTGTATCATTATAATTACCCTTGGTCATCAAGTACAGTTCAAATCCGCGCAATATCTCAACTCCCTGGGGAGCATAAAGGAACATGTCAAAATGAAAACAGATAAAGATTCATGGCATTTCGTTGTATATTGAACACAATCGGAGACGTTTGTTGCGTAGTAGTACGA
>JBAMJV010011614.1:0-37663 GCA_037951105.1 Echinarachnius parma
GTCACATTTCCTAGCTTGCAACCATTTGAACCAATCAGATTTGTGCATTTAGTCACATTTGTTTGGTTGCAACTATTTGAGCAACAACCCCCCCCCCCCCCCAGTCATATATTTCCTCAATGGTATCAATAATAATGGAAATAATAAATGGTTCTCTAGACCACTATTTTGGTTTGACTGCCAAATGTAGGCTGCCATGTTTTCCAACGATACATCATGAAAAACGTCATCTGAGTGTGTTAGGTAACTACGATTGTTCAATCTGCTGCTATGTCGGTGGTTATGTAACTTACTTTTGTTATTGCACGCTTGGATGACATTGACTATTTCCATTATAAGTCGTATCCAAGAGGAAATATACAACTAGAAGTAACAGGAATTATGCACTTATCAATAACAGTGAACAGATATGCCAGCATTCGGTTCCCCTTTAGAATCTCCGGGTAGTCTTGAGCAGTAAGGCCGTTACCATAGCTATAGCACATACATGCAAGTATTTAGAAATATTGTCATATGTCCAACATTGTTAGAACTTGAACTGAAGTACCCCTCTAGGTGGGTGTATCATGGGGGTTTAATTAATTTGAGGAGAAAAGATAATTGTGTTTGTATGTTTGTAATCTACATAGTTGTGCATATGAAGAGAAAATTCAAATATTTCACCCATTATAAATCGTAACTATTATATATACATTCAGAAGGGCAACAAGCATACTTGACTAACAGAGTTTTCTAAAACATGCATTCTCCATAGACCCCTGCCCAAGTATTTTTGTGACCAGTCCTAAACGGGTTAGTTTTTTTCCAGAACATAAATGTTGCACAAGACGTACCATTGTTGTTATGGATGAGAACCACCCGCTGCCCTTCTCTTCCTCCTTTCTGCTCTTGTATCTCCTGGAAAATATCAACAAGAATATGACATGAGCAACATCAGATATCTGTAATAAAAGCAAATCTATGCTTACCACGTCTAACATGCAGGTTTTATTTTACATTATAGAGCCAACTAATAAACTTTTTGACTTATTATTGAATCTAATAACGAAGTGGTATAGAAATGACTATTGCCCAGAGTGATAGCTGAGGGTAATTCATTTCTACACCACTGAGTTATTACTTGGACTATTTCATTTAAGCACATTTGCTAGTTGTTTCATATCACTGATCATAATCGAGAATCACATATATTCAACTCAAAATAATTACATATCCAGAGATTTCTGCAAGACTGTGCTTATTGTGTGCGTTTTATGAAATCTTGGTGTGCTGAGCTATAAATCCTGTAAATGTATAGTTAACCCCTTATCCCGTAATTTCCCATTAGTAGGCTTATTCGATATATATATTTTTTGATTTATTCTGACAATACCTGACTAAACAATAATTAATCATAATAATATTATATTATATTACATTTATATAGCACTTATTATGGTATGGTTTTTTATGAAAAGATCTGACAATACCAAACAAAATCTTGATTTGTAAAGACACCATACACATGACTTAAAGCAGTAAAAACTAGATGGATCTTCGACTGCGCGCAGTCGAAAATTATGCCTCCGCTATGACGCGATTTTTAATATCAAGCCCAAAATAACGTGAACTGAAATTTTTTTTTTTTTTCATATACATATTTTGAGTTCTGTGACCTTGACCATAGACCCCAAACTTTGATGGCTACATTGGCTCCCAAGAAAAATTCAGGTACCAAGTTAGATTGAAATCTGACATTCAGTTCTTGAGATTTTGCCATTACAAGCCATTTTTGCATATATATATATTGAGTCATGTGACCTTGACCTTTGACCTCATGACCCCCCAAATCTAATCCAATCACTGCCACCCCGATGTGTAACTCATTCCAAGTTTGAAATTGAGCCGTCAAACGGTTCTTGAGATATCGCGAGAAAGATGCTTTTTTGCACATATATTGAGTCCTGCGACCTTGACCTTTCACCTCATGAACCCCAAAATCTAATCAGATCATTGTCACCCCATTATATACACTCATACCAAGTTTGAAATTGATCCATCAACCGGTTCTAGAGATATCGCGAGAACAAGGCATTTTTGCACATATATTGAGTCCTGTGACCTTGACCTTTGACCTCATGAACCCCCAAATCTAATCAGATCATTGTCTCCCCAATATATACACTCATACCATGTTTGAATTTGATCGGTCAACTGGTTCTAGAGATATCGCGAGAACGAGGCATTTTTAAACATATATTGAGTCCTGTGACCTTGACCTTTGACCTCATGAACCCCAAAATCTAATCAGATCATTGTCACCCCAATATGTACACTCATACCAAGTTTGAAATTGATATGTCGACCGGTTCTTGAGATATCGCGAGAACGAAAACGGGACGTACGTACGTACGGACGGACGTACGTACGGACGTACGTACGGACGGACGGACGGACAGACAACCCGAAAACATAATGCCTCCGGCCACTTCGTTGGCGGAGGCATAAAAAAATCATATTTACTCAGTGAACAATAGTTTTAAAATTAAAATATTTTAGCAGCTCAGACTAAAAACCTAGGGCTTACCCATTAAAATCTCCAAGAATTGTTGATATTACATGACCTAATCCCTGTAAATGGAAATTGGAAAGAAATAACAATTAATAATTAACAAAAAAGGAACACTTGTATGAAAGGTACAGCAAACTCTGGTGTTTAATCAGCATTTTACCTACGTTTCCTTTAAAATTGTATTCAAATTACATATTTATGAATATTTTTAGCTGTTTCTGAACTGATTTTGATCAAATGAAGTTTATTTTGCCGATGTGCTTTTTCACTGACAGTGGAGGTTGCAATTTTCATGACACAATATTATAGCTGTTCATATACTTTAGTATACACATCATGTTAAAAAGTTAAATATTATTGAAATCTCTGGAATTAAAATTGAAAGTAAAGAAAAAGTCTCATACTCACATTCAAAGCCAGCTCATCATCCAGAATGGAGAGCTTTACTATGTACGGATTGGCCGACTGAAGAAAGAAATGGAGGAAGAAGTTAAAGCAAATTTGTCAAGTGAATTTCAGTCATATTACATACAGAAACACTGCATCCTCCCCTGCTTTGATACTACTTCACGGAAGCTTTTGAATTCATGTCCATCACCAATTGCTGCATGACTTTACTTACAAATTTAGCAAAGATGTTGAAAAAAGGGTTTTATACAATACAATAAGACAAATTATGGTAGTTGCACATCTCCCTAAATGTATATTTTGAATGATAAATGTCAAAGTCATTGTGTGAGAGTAAGAAGGGTGTTGAGTAGATTTTTGGCGCAATTGAGTTCTGCAATACGGATACCATCTTGTACGAATAATGTATTTTGTTAATTTTTAAACAAAAGATGGTTTCAAAATTAAGATGAAATAACTTGGCACAAAAAGAGTTAATACCTCAAAACCAAGTGTCCATAATAGGATGTTCCCTACTCAATTTTGCACTCCCAATAGAGGGGCCACCAGGTTCCCGTAGTCAATGTGTTAATAAGAAAACATCTTAGGCCCTAATGAATGACACAATGTATCAGAGCTGGGCGTACCTCATACTTCCTATAGTTGACCAGAACAGTGAGCAGCAAGACTGCCTCGTAACCATGGTGACATCTGGCAACTGGATTGGCCAATATCTGCAAAATAAAACAAAGGTTTACTAGACATTCAACTGTAGTCAAACTTAATAATGTGCCTCAAAAGAATATAATTAACCCCATGGTCCCCCCCCCCCCCAAAAAAAAAAAAAAAAAAAAAACCCCAACAAATAAAAAACAAACAAACACAGGCTGGGGTCTATAGAGTAATAAATTGCCTTGAATGGGTCAAAACAAAAAACAGGACAAAGAACTGAGCTATATACATTCCAGGTTGGTATGCAAATTCGACATAAGTAATATTTTGAGACACAAATTAGTGAGGAAGCGTGGTCCGACATTTTTTTTTTTTGGGGGGGGGGGGGGTGGAGCTCTTTGTATTTCTTTATCTTTTTCCAAATTTTTACCTACTTACCTTTTTTAAATTGTTTTTGTCAAATTATGAAGGGGGTATAAACATTCTAAAATACGAGGTAAAGCATACACAGGATGTATGAAGTAAATGCACAATGTATACAAGGACAAAATTTTGGTTTGAAAATGTGTAAGTATTTTTAAAAATTAATTAATCAGGTAAAAATGAACACATTAAAAGAACTTACCTGAATTATGGATTCAAACAGACTGTTCATCATCAGATATTCCAGTAACGTGTTCTGACTCACATTGTGCGCCACCTGAACAATAATGTAATGCAGTCATAATGATATAACTTCAAGATATTGCCAATTCATATTATAATGAAGACTAATGAGTAATGTTAGTTTAAATTAAGAACATTCAAGCGAGTGATACTTTAAAACTTTAAATCAAATTAATATTTAAAGAGTTGACAAGGGCCTGACCCATGGAATTTTTATACTAGCAGAGTATTTATCAGAAAAAAATTTAACATTTAACTTTGGTTCATTTGAAATGTAGATTTCACAATACTGCTAATACTGAATCACAGCCCTTTTTGTTGTTGTTTTTAATGGTCAATACAAAGGAAAACAAACATGATGATCTCTATCACTAAAAAAAAGTTCATTTACTAATCCATTCTTACAGAGCTCAATATTGCAATTAAGTCTCATTGCACATAGAAATTGGAAATATAGAGAGGAATAGAATTATAATTATCCATTCTTATATAGCGCAAACAAATTGCTCATTCCGCGTAGAAATTGAAAACATAGAGAGGAATAAAAAAAAGAGTATTTGAGCAAAATTCATAATAAAAATGTACAAGTTTATCTTTGAACTCACGGTGGAGATGACGAGCAAGACTTTGAGTGCTAGATTCTTGAGACTCACTGACTGGTCTCCCGTCAGGATGTTGTTCAGTCTCTCAATCAGTAACTGTACGAAGCAAGCATCAGTAAAAACACACTAATATTATCATGAGATTCTTGAGACTCACTGACTGGTCTCCCGTCAGGATGTCGTTCAGTCTCTCAATCAGTAACTGTACGAAGCAAGCATCAGAGAAAAAACACTCATATCATAATAATAATAATAATATGAACATTTATATAGCGCAGCTACTATAAATATATACTCTATATTATCATTACATTTTGTCCTATTCTATCCACATATTTGAGTCATCATCTAGATGTTTTTAGTGTTGTAAAGTAATTCGCTATATAATGTACTTAATTTGATTGTAAACAAAACTAATATCAGTTTACCAACTGCCTTGTTTTGTATTTTATGTGTATGTTTGTTTTTACCAATAAACTGAACATTATTACAAAATACACAGGGGCCTCAGGGTGAATGTCCCCAACGACCATCTAACATATTGACATTTTCAACATTCATTCATTTACATTGAAATGATCACAAATATACACAAATATAGAGAGATAACGATGGGGATAATGTGTGGATTTGTACATACCTGCATGACCAACTCTGCAGAGTCGAAACCAATGAGGATGTTGATAACATCGAAGCCATGGTCCACCATAGACTTCCTGTACACTCCTCTGATCAGAGCACATAATGTCTGGTAAACAAAGACAAACATTCACACAAGTAAGTATAGCAGAACCTCATTACAACAAGGACATTGGGATATTATACATGTATGTATAGTTGTTCAATGTATGGCAAAGTACAAGGCTAGATGATCACAAAAATATTCAACCTACACAGGCATGCATACATAGAATTGCATTTATTTAGAAATTATTTTGTTGCGGATGGTTATTATGCATTAATATCTGACTTTCAAAAAGGAGACAACATCTACCCTAAAACAAGCCAGGATTTGATCCATGTTTGCAATGGGGGAGGGGAGACTTGGGGAGGGGGGGGGGGGCATTGGTAAGAGTGCTCTAAGCCCTTGTGGCATGCCCAGAAGTTGATAACTGGAGGAGGGGTAGAAATAGTTTTCACCCAACTGCCCCTCAGGTTCAACGTCCCTGATATTAGAATTCATACATACATCAATTAGAATGCTGTGTGTGTGCGTCAAACTGCCTAGGACTGAGAAAGTTACTCTTCTTGGAAGTAGTTTCCTCAAACTTTAATGTGGTTTTGGTAAATGTTACATTTCAAGAAGTGTAATTTCCACTGACCAGGGCTTGACACCAACACTTGCCTGATTGTCTGGGGCAAGTCAAATGTCATAAATGGTGTTGTATGTTTGCCCCATCGTTCAACCCACATTTCTGTGGTGAACTACAAGAGAAAAAAATTCTCAACGTGAAAGTCTCATCTAGAAGTAAATAACAAGTACATTTGTTTTGTTCGGGCAAGTAAAATTTGACAATTTATAATTTTACTTGCCCGAACACAACTAGTGTGGAGTATTGAGTGACTGATGTTACCTGTAGTGCGTTGACTATCCTGATATTGTAGCTCTCCTGCAGGGCCACTACACACTGGTAGAATACAGCATTGATGTTTTCCTACAATTCAAGGACACAAAAATCAAACAATTACTATACAATAGGTCACCTATATCTCAAGCTCTTTGAGCATTTCCGGCTTCTCTTATTTCCCTAATCTAATGTATAACTGGGCTACCTGCATGTAATATAAGCATATCCAACTGTATTATTTTACAATGATTGTACTATATTTGTTATTTTATATGTATTTTTATGATATGTTGTTTTGGAAATAATTTTTTTTCAATAAATCACAACTGTGTAAGCAGGTAGAAATAGTAAAATTAATACACTAGAGATTGTGTAAGCAGACAAAAATCAAACAATTCATACAGATATTAAGTAATCGACTGCAATAATATAATGTGCTAGTTACTGTACAAATCAATAAAACTAGTTGTCATATACTCATACATCAACTGAACTCTTAAAGGGCATCAAGCGTGGGGATGCTACATAGCGGGTCGCCATTTTGAACTGGGTTAGTTTGCGCGCACCGCATGACACTGAGCTAACGTGCATTACGCACCGTGCGCAACGCGTATGCAAGATGGCGCCGCGCATCTCATTTGACGAATCTGAACTACCTTTAATTCAAATCAGTCATAAATTTATTAAATACAAATAAAATACAAATTATGTTTCAGACTTTACTGATAAATAATTGTTCACAATTCTAGACTGCTTTCGTGCAAATAATTGAAAAGTGTATAAATTTACCCTCTTCTTGAATATAAATAAATGATGACCTTTCTTTCTTTAAATTGAAATAAAGCAACGATTGTCCTTGTTTCTTCCATTAGAACATGAATCATACTCACCTTCAGACCAAGCAGCTGTTCCTGACTAAGTTTGTCCAGTTCCTTTTCAATGTAATTCACATTGGCCTTGAAGAAAAAAATAGAGAGAGGACTAGGGTAGAACAGTTCATATCAGCCAATAACATTTGTCAGCAAATCATAACTTGCCCAGGACCACTTAAAATGTTCATAAATTTCATAATGCTAATATGCTGACTCCACTGGTGCATTGTGCAATATTCGTGGTAATCGTGTTAAAATCATAATTATTTCCATAACATTTACCCTCAATTTTCCTCTTTATAGCAGTGGTAATGTTTGTAAAATAGTTTAACCTAAAAATTACAACTTCTACACAATTATGAACTGAGGGAACATAAATATACATCATGGAATACTTTATGTGCAAATTTACCTTCAGAAGGAAAAACTCTTCCCAAAAATGTGCATTTTCTCGTGATGGGTCTTTTCCCTGAAGGTCAAAGAAAACAAAATAATCATAATAATAATATATTACATTTATATAGCGCTTAATACAATGTTTCTAAGCACATTATTATTACCCTTGGTCATCCGGTACAGGTCAATCCCGTGCAATTATCTTGCACACTATCTCAACTCCCTGGGGAGCATACTAGCCCAGCTGCCCAACGGGCGCTGAAAGGTAATTAACACCCGACCAAGTACCCATTTATACACCTGGGTAGAGAGCAGCAATGTGAATTAATTGTCTTGCTGAAGGACAAACGCGATGGGCATACTCAGGGTTCAAACTCGGGTGGATTTAACATGCATCATTGGGATCTATAATCCCACAATCTATAATCTATATTTACAAGTACTCTTAATAAATGAAATGCATGAGGAAAAGGATATGAACACATTTAAAGTAACAAGCCTCCACTTCTTTTTCTACTTAATCAAATAAAGAATGTCCACATTTTACTTGCCCTATTTGTTTCATCTATATCACCAGGGCTGCCCTGATATTTAAAATGATTTCAATTTATCTAACTATAAAAACTATTACAATTATTTTCTTTTTTTGTACAATCATTAGTTTTTACAATTTTTACAATAATGATTTATTATTACTTTACAAGAATAATTAGATCAAGAGGAAATAGAGAACAAACCTGAAATAATGTATCATAAATGTGTAGAATCTTCTCCTTGAGTTCTATCTTGCTCTGCGATCCATGTCGGAGTATCTGCTGGTTTGGGCCTGGCATGTTGAATGTTGAGAGGATAAACACGGAAGAACTGGCTCTCGCTAATGGAATCTGTCAAACATAATGGAGAATGCAATATTACAGTTGAATGTTGAGAGGATAAACACGGAAGAACTGGCTCTCGCTAATGGAATCTGTCAAACATAATGGAGAATGCAATATTACAGTTGAATGTTGAGAGGATAAACACGGAAGAACTGGCTCTCACTAATGGAATCTGTCAAACATAATGGAGAATGCAATATTACAGTTGAATGATGAGAGGATAAACACGGAAGAACTGGCTCTCGCTAATGGAATCTGTCAAACATAATGGAGAATGCAATATTACAGAACTAGATTTCCAGTATTAAAGCTAAATGACAGCAGTGGGAAACGCCCCACACACAAAAAAAAATGAAATGTACGCTCTTAATACCAACCATGTGAAAGAATATAATTTAAATTTTAAAGGGAGTATCTGCTATTTGCAAATCGTCTGAACAGTAGATGGATGAGGATGAATATAACACTCACATTAAATTTTACATTAGATCGAACAACCCTATTATTTGGATTCTACAAATAAAAATGAATATATATTACAACAATGTTGCAGTTATTCAATGTTAACCCCTTGGCTATGGGAACCGGGTGGGATATACAAATTCTATGGGGATTTCAGAATCTCGAAGGAAGGGAATGGGTTAAGTTATTGTATAAACAACATTGTGCTCAAGTATGCAGCAAAAAAGAGTATTGAAATTAAAGAATGACAAAATTACGAATCTTGGTTATTTGTTTTAGTCTTTGCTTTCGCTGTTGTTTTTATTTAACCACAACTTGCTGACATATGGCTTTGCCGCACTGCCCTGATAGCTAACAACACGTAAGCTAAACCACACACACAAGCGGAGGATTGTAAAATCTGAATAAAAATATCGTCCAGCGTTTTATTTTGAGTTCTTACAATCAGTATAACGCCACGAAAAGGTGTGATAGGCCCTATTTTTTTTCACCCCTTGATTACAGGAACCGGGTGGGTTGTGTACAAAGTCTATGGGGATTTCAGAAACTCGAAGGGAACAGGTTAAATTACATTTTCTTTCATATAACACAATAATCTCGCAACTATTAAAATTTGCCTTGCAAAACCAAGGCAGATTAAGATCTTTTAATTTGAGCAGAAAAATTGTAGAATCTAACTAAACTAGTTGTGTTCATATTATCATATTCATAATCATCATGCTTTGAAAATCTTTGAAATATATCCCCCTAAAGTGCACATTTGCTAACTCATTCATTCTTTACCTACTTTTGGCTTTAAACTGAAGTTTACATTTGCCATTTTACATCAGATTTAGTTTTGGGGGATGTTAAAACCTTAAACGGTTCGCTCATGTTGATTATAAATTGAGTCGAATTTGGTATGATTGTGAAGGTAATCTTGTACTTAACAAGCCTCGAGAAATTTAGATTTTTTGAATTTTTAAAAATATTTTTAAATCGAAATTGAAAATGAGAAAAATTCACCCTCCAAACCAGGCCCAAATTCACCCCGATCTCGCCGCTTAGGTCGATGACGTGTGACGAGGGGGTGAATTCTCTGCTATATCGGGGTATACATCAGTTTGCGTGCATTATTTTGTTTACAACGTCCATCGCTCGCTCGTTTTGCAACATCGGAAATGAAGAAACAAAAATCTAGAATTGCCCAATGTTAGTGTAAAAGTAGATATTTTACCGTATGAGTGGTTATTTTCCCAAAATTAGAGATTTGTTTGACAAATTGAGAGACGCAAATTGAACGTGCCTCGAAAAAAGAAATGCCCGTCAGTTGAATGATACGAACACGCACTAGAGTTTCAGCGGCACCGCTCCGCGAGACAGGCTGTGGCTCTATAACTATACCTAGCTAGCTGCACGCCAACTGCCATGACTGCCTTGTAAGTAATTGCACTTTTAAAATGCTCCGAAAAGGAACGAAAATGCAAGATTATTACGATCACACCTATTCTATTTTACAAAATACGAGAACAATTACCTGCAAAAACAGCTGATAATAGTGCACTTTACACGAGCTGAATTGAAGCGAGCTACATACACTGCACTAGCCGCTATATATTGCATGCATTGTCCACCGCATATATTACGCGCACGGTCGAGGCTCTCCACGTATCATGCATGCTGCCGGCGAGTATGATTCAACTCGCAGACTAGGTGATTTATTTTACTTTATCAGACACATTAATGAATAAAAGAATAACTTTACAACGAATATAAACTGTTGTTTTATTAGTTCAAACAGTTTAAACCACCATAATTGTATAGAAAATAGTTTAAACAACCACGGAATCCCTGGTATAAAGGGGTATAAATCCGGTATATAATGTGGTAGAAACCGAGGCTTCTGATTGGATAACCCCTCGCTCTACGTCAGTACAACACATCCCCATTACATGTGGGTACCTATACAGGTACCCACATCCACACCTACATCAAAACGTAAGGTAGGGTTTCTCCCCGTTTATTCATTCCACTTACGACATGACATTTGTAATCTATAAGGTGAAATTAAATCATTGAAAGATGTGTTTTTGATACTTGGGCAATTCCGTATGAGAGAAGGCAAAAACACCACATCTCAAAGTTGAGCAATCTTCCCTAAATCAAACTGTTATCAATAGAGGAAAACTTGAATTTTAGGAAACTGAAAACCGTTTGTATATAGCTCGATTGGTTTTTCAAATATTTCTGCTTGAATTGAACAGAAATTTATGACCTTTTATTCATAAATCAGCTTCATTTTGTGAAAATAAAGTGAATCTTTTAATTCAATGACTGTTTCTGCTCATTTTCTCATATTTTCCATACAATGTTGTAACAATCACAAATTGTAAAGCATGGGCAGTAACTTCATTGCATATTTTTTTGAGAAATTTTTAAAATCTATGCACATTTGATCGTAATTCCGTTACGATAAAACGATTTAAGTTTTTCTCAATATCTTATTACTTGTTCTTTAGTCATGTCATTGTGAATTCTCTTCCTTCACCATAGTCCTAAGAACTTCCAACATAATTTTCTGAAATAATGTCACTACTTTTTCCAAAAATGGCGTAACAGTATTAGTAATTCCGTTACGTAACGGAATTACATGCACATGGTTTGTAAGGTATTGAATGATATTGCTGAAAATAATTTTTTTTCTTGTTCTGAATGTAGAAATACCCTTTAAATAGCATGAACTGTAGCCATGTAGACAATAAGTCATTATACATACATGTACTGTACAATGTTACTTTATCTGACTCATTACCTCACATGCTTCATATTGCATCAATGGTGATTTAACTAAATTGATACACGATAGATAATTTCTCTAATTTCTCCATGAACATAATAGAGATGATAATGTTCTATCATTAAATTAGTTTCCAGCAAGACCCACTTGACTGAAATTATGAAGATGCAGCAGATTCATGTTTGTACTTTAGAAAGGGAAAAATGAAAACAATAACAAAAATTTAAAAATATCCAGTAATTAGTATGACACTGGTTCTACACATATTTTCTCACATTAATTTACATTGATGTATTTTAACTTAAGATATAAATCATACCTTCAACTTTCAAGGAGATTTAATATTAATAATTTTGTATGTAGATTTGAATATCATTGATCAGTTAAGGGCTCATAACTCACCATTAATTATGTAAATTTGTATTAAACTGAAGCATATCAAATCAAACATAAATACAGAATAGGCTTCAAGATATTCAAAACTATACGTATACAGGCTAAGATATGTTTTATTCATTATCATAAAGTCAGAATTCATTGAGTGTTCAGTGTGCTTCTGTATGCAGATCAAAGAAGATGTACAAAGTATTTGCATTTTCAAATGGGAATTCCTAAAGGTGTCTTTCATTTTTTGCAATTCGATTTTTATATTTTATAGATGCCAACTTTTTGTATTTGGATCATACATGTTTATATCCGTACATGTATTTCATGAAATGAATGAAAACGCATTCTAAATTGATTTGAGAGTAAATTAAGATCACTTTTAATAGGATGAATTTTTAAAAGAATAATTTTAGAATATAATAAGAGTTTATATAACAAATCTCGATTTGTTTGTAATTCTGTTACGCACACACATAAATTCAGGACTTGTTCTGGTCCTTATGTAAGAGTTTAACAATGCATACATTGTTTAACAATGCATACAAATTAACAATGCATACAAATTCTTTACTATAGACTGTACGCAGAAAAATGTAACCAAGAAATTGCATTTTCATGGGTGGATTCATGGGTGGATTTCACAGGCGTAATTCCGTTACAGTGACATTCGTTTGTCTTAAGGTAATTTCAGAGGTTAAAATAGATCATTTCTGGAAAAAAGATGTACCAAATTCAAGTTTGTAACTTAAATGATAAGTTTTTATTACCAATGAAGAATTTTTTGTGGTAGCTTTTGCAGAAAATCATTACAAAGTTAGTGTTGAATAAAAGACCCCTTTCCGTTATGATTGTATTTTGGTCTCCTGACGCTACAGTGTTATAGATTTGTACCTCTAGTACCCCTGCCAGTTATTAAAGTTGTAAAAACTGTGGAAGTGAAAGGAATTTTAAATATGATTAAGAAAACAGAGCTAAAAATCACTTATATGTCATTCTGTAACAGTGGAATTGCCCATTCACAATTTGCATTTCCATTCACACAGATTTCCAATATTCAGGAAGTTTACGAGTCTTTATAGCATTGAAAGTTGAATTATTTGACCTGTTTGTGATTTTAAATTGTTTAAATGTTTCTTGATATTGATGATGTGCAGTTCTTTAGCATGTCACATAATGTGGGTACTTTTTTTTTTTTTTTTACTTTGGGTTTTTTCACAATTTAACCATTTTTCTTGAAGTAAAGGAAAAATTAAAAAATGTTGCTATTTTTTACTTCAAATATGGTTATTATTGTCAAATTATTGATTTTTGAAAAGTATTGAAGCTAAAACGTGAATTTGTTGTTGTTCATGTACCGATTTGTGGAAAAGTTGATCCCACTGCTCAAGTTGTGTAATTCCGTTACACACTTTAGTGGACATAGTTTCTAGGATTTTTCTTTCATTAAATTGATGCAATCCTTTTTAATTTCTTGCCTACTAATATGAAGCTGAAAATAAACCGAAATAAAGCTGGATTTTAGCAATATTTTTTTCAAATTTCACTCTTATTTGTATTTTGGCCATATTTTCATTTATTTTACACATAACAAGTTCAAAAATTGCTTTACAGATATGTCAAATTATGGTTTATATTCAAGTGCTAGATAGCCTTGATGTTTGCATTAGCATGTAAGAAATGTTGAGTGCAAAATAATTGAGTTTTCCTTGTAACTTTCAGAGATGTAATTCCGTTACAAATTTGTGTAATTCCGTTACAGTGGTCTTTTTTCAAAAAAGTGAATTTGTGAACTTATCATTGTGTTGTTTATGCACGTACTTGTTCCAAAATGAAGTTGACATTATCAAGATAGAAAAAATACATAAAATCAGTTTCAAAGTGTCTTATATTTCAGAGAAACTCAACGCAAACTTGTAGCAAAAAAAAAACTCCATTCTCCGGTAATTCCGTTACGGTCACACATATTGGTCTAGTGTGCAACAACACATGGAAGATATAAAACCATTTCCCTATCATGTTGTAGCCTGGTTACCCGTGCAACTTATATAAGTATCAAAATTTACTTAAGTCATGAGAATATTGCGCAGGGAATGAAATAATGAGCAAAAAACGTCTCTGAATGTAATTCCGTTATGGTGGAATTGCCCACTTACCCACTTTTCTTGCTATGAATCAGCCAATATTTCACGTTCATTTGCCATGCAGTCGCGTCGAGCGCTGATCATCGCACACGCTTGCGACGGAAGTACCGTGAAAAGTGTGTTGCTGAAATGACCTTTCGTTAGGTAGTCTTCGTCCAGCCAGGAATTGATACGTTGTAAATTACTTACGCACATTATTGTATGCCTGTCAAATCGGAAATAAAGTGTGTGCCGCTGAGTGCGCTTGAGATGAAACTACCGTATTTTGCTTGCGAATTGTTGTTTTTCAAACTTTTAAAGAATATGGATTTAAAAATTGTGACGACTGATTTTTGAATAGAATTAAATAAAATATGATGAAATATATTTATTTTTTATGAAAAAACGTACACACATTAAATTAAATTATACATTTTTACTTTGCAGTTTTAACAGTCGATGATGAGCCTTGCTTCCGACCAAAACAAGTTCGTATAATTGATGACGTATGTACAAAATGCGCTAGCTACACAGTGAACGACATTTTCACGTGTGCTTTGATGCTGGATTGACGGGCAGTTCAGGACCAACGAATATTATTGAAGCCCATTTCAATTTAGCTAGGGGCAACGTGACGCCATCAAATGGAGAATTTTTCATCGGCCATCTAGCAAGATCTACAAAGTTAGGTGAGAAAATACAAAATACGAAATCATTCATGAACAATAGAAGCAGTTTTTTCAGCAAGCGTGTTATAAGTTCATGGAACAGTCTTCCTGCGTCATTAGTCACTGCTACTAGCGCCGTCACTTTCAAACATGGCCTGGATATTGTTTGGTTAAATAAAAGATTTGATATCGTTTGACTTCCATGCGCGCATGCTGTGCACAGTCAGTAAAAGAAATGCTATCAACGTGTTTATGACCGGGAGATCTACAGGGCTACCCTACACTCCTGTCTAGATGATGATGATGATGATGATAGTCTTTACAACTAACCCCAAAAAAGGGGGTTAGTGAAGTCATACTGCTATACAGTAGTGTGACTTTTGGGCATACTTGCCCATACAGTTTCCCATTTGCTAGTGTACATCGTAACGCAGACGTGGTACAACACACCCAGCTATCGGACCCCGGCGGCCCCGCTCGTAGCTGGATTGTGGTTTTGAAGCAGCGTTTAGTATTTTCATTTTTGTTTTAATTTTCGGATGTGCGAGTACTTTTTCTGCATGATTTGAACTTTTTGGAAAGATGAAACTTGGCTTATGTTGCTTTTTCTTTGAATAAACACTTTAAAGTTAAAATATCAAGTTCAATGTTCAGTCCTATGTCCATGATGAATTATACAATTTTGGAGAGTACGATTCGCGCAGCTTTGAAATAATAATATTTTGGCTTGTTTATGTCCGCGTCACTGCCACAAAACCCATAAGACGTGCGATATAGTTTAGATACATGGCGTTCTTTCGCGGTACTAATTTTCGATGAGCTCTCAAAATCCATCTAAGCAACACATCAGCGAACAGACACGTCCGCTATCTCTGGTGCCACAAGTATAAACAGAGTCGTAAAATTGAAAACTTTGGTCCACGTCACCCTATCGAACAACAACGTACGATCTCATTCAGAAATTTACCAGAAAGAAGCACACTTTTCACTCGTATTCGTTTTCACAAGACTACTGAATTCAACGTATCACCACTGTTAAACATTATACTTACAGGATCTTTGAAGACGAGGTCTAGATCTACATGTTGATGTTTTCTGGAGTAATTTCTGGAGCACCACTGCATCGAGGTAAATACTGCATGAAAAGTAAATTGCGTTTAAATAATATAGCCGTACCCATACGGCCGGCCGGTCGCGCCCGCCGCGCCGCGCCGCCGGCCTGGGCGGCCGCGGACGTTGGCCGGCCGAGCAGCTAGGGTACCGGTCACCATATATTATTCAAATTTCTTGAGAAACAGATTTAGGACGAAAATAGAAATTCAGGACCATATTTTCTAAAGTCATTGGAGCAATGCCAATATGAGGCTAAGCCCAAACCAAAGACGGTCTTGACTCTTGATAATGATATTCATTCATTATAATTTATATTGTTCACTGAATCGGGGATCAATCATCATGCCATGGTTAACATATTTTGGTGTTTATTCTACAACTCTACTAGTTGACTGTTTAGAGAATGCTAAGGCCTAACTAATGTGTCAAAATAATTATATCCAACGCTAATCTAGAGACTCCAACCCACTCCAATCCCATCCCCATCCCCATATCATATCTCGATCTATACCTACTTGTGCTTCGATCGATCCTCCATGGCACAATTACCAATTACCTCCTTTCCAGGCAACCCATCATTCCCCAATCCCACAGCATCTCCCTCCTTCTCAATCCAAACTGATCTAGCTCTCATCTCCAACCTATCTCACAGCACTCCTCCGGCCTCCCCCATCTCCTTCTGCCCTCGGCCCACAGTCTTGGGCGATCTCCTCCACCAGGGGCGTCGATCCGTTTTTGATATTGGGGGGGCGAAATTTGATTTTTTTTCTTTCTCCAGAGTGACCACTGAGAGAGCTAAAAGCCCCACATTGGCATGCCCGGAAGTTTTATTATGCGCTCATTGAAAGTGTCTTCATGGCACGAAGACCTGATTTTTTTGTTTGGGGGGGGGGGGCACTCACATTTTGGGACAATAATGGGGGTCCAGGGGGCGGAGCCCCCGGAAGCTTTTAGATTTCAGACATTTGCAACTCCTATCATGGGTGTTAAAATTGTATAAAATAGTGAACCTATACTCGTAACGTATTTTTAAAGGGCATAGCGAGGAAAAGATTGAGCCTTGCATGAGATGGATCCATGTGATCCTGTATACTATATAGCCATCGATATAATATAGGGCATTGGGCTCCCATAAAACTAAGCAAGGGCGTCAACAACTTCTCAAAACTGGAGGGGAGACATTGCGAGGAAGCGAAGCGACCGAGCGGGGGAGGGTGTGGGAGGGGGTGTCCCCCTCCCACAGTAGGGAGCTTTTGTATTTTGGGGCATGAAATTGTGCGATTTGTTGCACACCTGAGACAGAAATGTCACGTAATATGGAGTATATAAGTATGGATTCAAATATACATAATTACAAAGGGAGGGGGACAATCTTCACCACTTTCAATGTGGGGGGACATGATAATTATTCCAATATGATTTGCGTTCAGCGCATATGGACCGAATGACTGAAAGATATATTTCCGATTATTTTATTTTCTGTCTATTCATCTATAGTTGAGGGTTTAATTAACTTCGTTTGAGGTGCGCGTTTGAGAAATTACACTGCCCAACACATTTCGAAATGTGAGTTCCCGCGACCAACATGAAACTTGCAATATGAGAAACTGTGTGCGCGCGAAGCGCGCGGCAAAAATGAGATTTACAGTTCTTTTCAAACTAGAAAACGGCTATTTTGAAGATTAATTATTGATAAATGTGTCTTTCCCCTCTTTGGCATTATATCACTTGATTGTTTTCTTCCTCATTTTCGGAATTATTGGGGGGGCGAAACGATATGTTCGCCCCCCCAATATTTTCATTGGGGGGGCGACCGCCCCCCCTGCCCCCCCAGGATCGACGCCCCTGTCCTCCACACCATCTCTCACCTTGCATTGACTATCTCATTCTCACCTCCCTCCTCCATCCTGTATACCATATTCACCCCATCCCCCACCTCCATGCCATCTCCCTCAACCCCATCTCCCTTATACCTCATCCACCACAATTGACCACATCTCCCTCCTCCACATACCCCATCCCCTCCTCCATACAATCTCCCTTCCTCCACCCAATCTCCTTCCTCCACCCCATCTCCCTTCCTCCACCCAATCTCCCTCCTCCACCCCATCTCCCTCCACCCAATCTCCTTCCTCCACCCCATCTCCCTTCCTCCACCCGATCTCCCTCCTCCACCCCATCTCCCTTCCTCCACCCAATCTCCCTCCTCCACCCCATCTCCTTCCTCCACCCAATCTCCCTCCTCCACCCCATCTCCCTTCCTCCACCCAATCTCCCTCCTCCACCCCATCTCACTTCCTCCACCCAATCTCCCTCCTCCACCCCATCTCCCTTCCTCCACCCAATCTCCCTCCTCCACCCCATCTCCCTTCCTCCACCCCATCTCCCTCCTCCATCCCATCTCCCTTCCTCCACCCAATCTCCCTCCTCCACCCCATCTCCCTTCCTCCACCCCATCTCCCTTCCTCCACCCCATCTTCCTCCTACACCCCATCTCCCTTCCTCCACCCAATCTCCCTTCCTCCACCCCATCTCCCTTCCTCCACCCAATCTCCCTTCCTCCACCCCATCTCCCTCCTCCATCCCATCTCCCTCCTCCACCCAATTTCCCTCATCCACCCCATCTCCCTCCTCCACCCCATCTCCCTCCTCCACCCAATTTCCCTCATCCACCCCATCTCCCTCCTCCACCCCATCTCCCTCCTCTACCCCATCTCCCTCCTCCACCCCATCTCCCTCCTCCACCCATCTCCTTCCTCCACCCCATCTCCCTTCCTCCACCCCATCTCCCTCCTCTACCCCATCTCCCTCCTCCACCCAATCTCCCTTCCTCCACCCCATCTCCCTTCCTCCACCCCATCTCCCTTCCTCCACCCATCTCCTTCCTCCACCCAATCTCCCTCCTCCACCCCATCTCCCTTCCTCCACCCCATCTCCCTCCTCCACCCCATCTCCCTCCTCCACCCCATCTCCCTTCATCCACCCAATCTCCCTTCCTCCATCCCATCTCCATTCCTCCACCCCATCTCCCTCCTCCACCCATCTCCTTCCTCAAGCCCACCTCCCTCAACCCCACGTCTCTCCTCCACCCCATCTCCTATCTCCACACCATCTACATCCTCCACTCCATCTCTCTCCTCAACCCCATCTCCCTCCTCCACCCATCTCCTTCCTCAACCCCTCCTCCCTCATCCACCCCATCTCCCATCTCCACACCATCTACATCCTCCACTCCATCTCCCTCCTCCACCCTATCTCTCTCCTCAACCCCATCTCCCATCTCCACCCCATCTCCCTCCTCCACCCCATCTCCCTCCTCCACCCCATCTCCCATCTCCACGCCATCTACATCCTCCACCCCATCTCCCTCATCCACCCTATCTCCTTCCTCCAACCAATATCTCACCTCCACATCTCCCTCCTACACCCCATCTCCCACCCCCCCCCCCCAATCTATCTCCACCAGTTGTTTACATTGCTGATCCATTTAATACTTTGATATTTCCATTTGTGTTCCCTTGACAGGTAGACAGTATGAATGATCAAGATGCCAGAAGTTATCTTTTTCCACGGCCCACCATTCTGTGTAAGTATGAACCCCAACCTTCTATCTGCACCTGATCAGCTCATTAACCCTAATCCCATTGGGTTATTTTGATCACTCGAGTCCATTAGGGGGGGGGGCCTTTTTGGCCCCCCCCCCTCAAATCTCGGCAACGAATGGACCGATTGACTTGAAAATTGGCACATACGTTAAACAAGTCGAGTAGAATAAGAATTTAAAAATATTTAAAAATTTAGCATTATTTTTTTTTTTTAATAATTAATTAAAATTTTGAATATGCAAATTTTTGACGAATTTGGGGAAAATTTGGATTTTCATCTAAAATCAAGAGAACTAACAGGATTTCTTCAGGTTTTCTGTAAACAATTTCTTTTGAGTATCTCAATGATAAATATGAAGTTTCAAATCTTCATGTTTTTAGAAAAGCTCGAGAAATAAGGATATTTCCTTATTTCTTTTGTATTTTATTGTTTTTTGTTTTTTTTTGTTTTGTTTTTTAAGTAGAATTTATCTCTGAAGTGTATGAATTAAACTAATAACAAAGCAATAATCAAAATTATGATTCAATGTAACAATTATAACAGATTTGGAGTTTACATGGCATCGGATATATGAATTACATAGAAACCTGTACAAAAATTGCATTTTTTTGTGACAGCTGAGCAATTATCCACCTCTAAAATCAGTTCTACAAGTCCGACCGGGGTGAATTATACATCAAAACATGCGGGAGACTTGAGAGAAAAAAGTCATGAAGTTTGAACGTGAAATTCCAATCGGTCTAGATGCACGTCGAAAAAAACGACAGGGGGGGGGCCAAAAAGGCCCCCCCCCCCCCCTAATGGGATTAGGGTTAAAAGAAAAGTGATTTTTAAAAAAATTTTTTAACCAGTGGTACTTTTGTAGCCTTTTGGTATTGGGACGGTCCATAAAATACAATCGTGGAACATTGTCATCTTAAATTTGAGAGGCAGTAGGCCTAAGGAGCATGGGGTCTTCTCGTTATAATGGGTCGCTATTGGGCCTGGGACAAATATCCAAATATCAGAATAATTCTAATAGCTGAACAGCTGTTGGTATTGGAATATATCACATTCTTTTAATACTAGAAGCGGATATCCGAGTATTAAAAGAAGAAGAAAAAAAGGTATTACCGGTAGTATTCGTTGATCCAGATAGTTACGGTCTAATATATGTTCGTTTAATATGTTAAAGGGCATCAAGCGTGGGGATGCTACATAGCGGGTCGCCATTTTGAACTGGGTTAGTTTGCGCGCACCGCATGACACTGAGCTAACGTGCATTACGCACCGTGCGCAACGCATATATGCAAGATGGCGCCGCGCATCTCATTTGACGAATCTGAACTACCTTTAATATATATGTATGCTAATACTTTTAATATTTATTTAATAACTATTTTTTATTAAAAGATGTGATTGAATTAAAGAATTAACACCAGATTGAAGTTTGCTAATATTGTGATTGCATGTCTATATGTTGAGATCAGCAATCATATTATTGTGATTGCATGTCTATGTTGAGATCAGCAATCATAATATTGTGATTGCCTGTCTAGATGTTGAAATCAGCAATGTAAATGAATGCACGTGTATGATATGTGATCAAGAGCTAAACACACCAGTGTATCGCCTACGGCTACACAGAGTAATTAAAACATAATCATTTGTACAATTTTTCACCTGCAAACATTTAGGGCAAGTCCCTGTATTTCCAGCAACATTTGAAGCAGTCCCATGAAAGAGTATCAGCCGAGGAGTTATACAGAAAGCATCCTGACTGGGGACTTAGGAATGTTGTCCTGAAAATCGTTAGATACCTTGACCAGGGCAAGAGCGTAGTGGTCGATGGAGAGAACTGGTCAAGAAGGACCAGGCAGTCATACAAGCAGAGCATCACAACCAAGGTTAGTTAAAACGTGTTTTTGTTTACATGCACCCTAGCTGTCTTAATACCACAAAACAACCACATGGCAACAAATAAAGTGATTCAATGAAGATTTTGTTTAGAGCAAATTCCTTTGATATATGTAATTCAATTTATTAATCTACACAATCATAAAAACATACCAAAGTGCCTTTTATATTGATTTAGATTTGATCAATATATTGAATGTTAATTTTGATATAAAATCATATTAAGAATTTCTGATAAAACAAGATGGAATCTTCCAGGTGTCAGATTCATGAGGGTCATTATTCATAAGGATCGTTATTCATCAAATTATATTTCCCTATACTGAATGACCGCTATTCATAAAA
Organism: Echinarachnius parma; assembly: GCA_037951105.1. Taxonomy (NCBI): domain Eukaryota; kingdom Metazoa; phylum Echinodermata; class Echinoidea; order Clypeasteroida; family Echinarachniidae; genus Echinarachnius; species Echinarachnius parma. The sequence goes on from JBAMJV010011614.1 coordinate 21,966, forward strand.
ACAAAAAAGGTGTAGCATTCCCCATGCTTGACAATGTTCAAGTTTTTTTGATGGATTTCCCCTTCAATGTTTTTAGGTTCCCACCTGCCAGTTCCTGTGCTACGTCTTCAAGCCTGGTGATGCCTTTGAGTGTCTGTGGAGAAGGGAGTGGGCCTTAGCGAAGCAGTGTCTGGAGGAAGATGAGAGTGGTAACAGCCCCTTGTTTGCGCTGGACATTGCAGGCACAGAAGCACGCATACATGCATGGTTTGACAGGCAGACTGGTAACCCACTGCAGGGTCTAGATGATGTAGTGGCGACTGAGGGATGGGATACAGTGCAGGGAGTGAACACCAGTCTTACGGCTGAGAGCAGTTATAAGGTAAACAAAAACCTTTGCTGAATCTTTGATAGGGATGAATTTTCATTGTCTTTTTCAATTGATTATGATAATTAGTTTTATTATTTGTTCCCACTCAGTTTAAGTTGCTCCGTGTATTGCTGTTGTAAATTCTTGTAATCGATTATATTTATGTTGTTTTAAAAGCTAGCTTTTTTGCAATTTCTTTGAATTGATTATGATAACTAGCTTTTATATTTTTCTCACTCAGTTTGAGTTGCCTGGCTTATTGCTTGAGTGGAAAGCTGTGCGGGACCACTACTGTGAAGAGCTACTGAGTGGGCTGAGCAGGTGGAAGGATTGTAGTCCTTGTGGGAGAGTCATTGTACTAGCGTACCTCCAGACCAAAGGTGAAGTGTGCCTCTAGTAAAGTGATTCATTAACTTAAATTTCATTTTTCCAAAAGTGATATTTGAGACTACAATCATTTACCAATATCACTGGAAGATTTTTCTAAATGATGTTTGATAGTTTCATAGAAAAGAACACGAGCTGTTTACCTTGTAAAAAAGTGAAAATTCATGTCAGGTTTCCTCACCTACTGCATGCCCATTGATTTTGATTACAACCAAAAAGTATTCGAAGAAGGCTATCATTCAATCATAAATATCTCCTTGATTAGGAAGAAATTTGAAAAGTCAAAACTCATTTCATTTTCTTTTACCATAACTTTAAGCAAAACAAGGTACAAGGGAAATGGATCACTGTGTTGCTCACACAGAGCTGCCAACCATTCTGTTCTTGCCAGAATTATTCTCTTTTTAAAAACATAATTATGGCAAATTAGCAATCCTTTTTTCCCATGTAAAATCCCTTTTCCCTAATTTTCAATCATATTGTATACATCATGTATAGCGAATGTATATAATGTAAATGTATACCATGATCTTCCAAATTCATGATAATTGGTTATATTATGCACAGGATGCAATTTCTTTTTAATATTCATTGCATATATGTCAACAAATTACTATGCAGTACTCAATTTAGCCAAAAAGTGACGTTCCGCCCTTCTCTAACTCTCAACAACAATTTTATTCTCATTTCCATTTCTTTTATTTTCTTTGTTAGAAACTGCAAAGGACAAAGAAACCGACGAACCCAGACTGCGCAGTGACTATTCTTCCCTACTGCAGAAGGTGCGAGACACCACACAGCGCATCAGCAAGAAGCTGGGAACCCCAGTCTACTTCCTGTTGGTGAGGGACCAAGGAAAGAGTGGTTCATTCTCCAAGCAACAGGAGCCTGGTATCCTGTCTTTCCTGCAGGGCATGCACTGTTTGGACCTCCACCACCCAGGAACAGTGTACGTGCACCAGTCCAGCTCCAAGCAGAGACCGCACTTCCTGCAGGCTGGTTTGAAGCAGGTCCACATCTCAGGTATATTATGTTGTCTAATGTAGATGTGAAATTGTTTGTATTTTGTTATCTTTCATACCGTTGACATTGATGAAAAAATTTATTTCATTTAATTCTTTTAATTTTTTTCAATTAATTTTGCTTTGTTTTGTTTTGTTTGATTTCACTCATTTCATTTCTTTTTGGTTCATTTTGTTTTGTTTTGTTACATTTCACTCATTTCATGCGATTTCATTTCATTTCAGGTGTATGCAAGAACCCAGAGTTATTGGGCAGCTGCCAGAGGACCAAGACTTTGACGGTCCCCCACGCAGCAATCATGGATATTGGGTACTTTGCAGAGTCTGAGAACTCCTGTCCTCAAGTGCCGATGCATAGGATGGCAACCAGAGGACTCGGAGACGCGTGTGGAAGCTATGTAGCTCAGGAGAGATGGGGTCGGGTGAGCGGAGTAAGCTTCCCAGACAAGGCGACCTTTGACATGTGAGACTTGTAGGAATTACCATTTGAGTCACTCGATTGCCTTTGCAATGTTGTCTAAGTATGTAGAGTGGCAGTTAACCCTTTGCCTACAGGAACATGGTGCTATTTAAATGTTGATAAGTAGCAAGCTTTTTAAATTGTTCACATTATTTGAATGGTCCCAGGCCTTACAGTATATAACCATGAGAATACAGGACCAACATAATTTAATACAATCATAGCATTTAAGTTTTGCAAATACTACTTGATTTCCCTTTCGAATTATTATATAAAAATTACAGGTAAATGCCTAATCAAATATACCCCATCAACTTATTTTTATGCCTCCGCCAACGAAGTGGCCGGAGGCATTATGTTTTTGAGTTGTCCGTCCGTCCGTCCGTCCGTCCGTACGTCCGTACGTACGTCCCGTTTTCGTTCTCGCGATATCTCAAGAACCGGTTGACGGATCACTTTCAAACTTGGTATGAGCATACATATTGGGGTGACAATGATCTGATTAGATTTTGGGGTTCATCAGGTCAAAGGTCAAGGTCACAGGACTCAATATATGTTCAAAAATGCCTCGTTTTCGCGATATCTCTAAAACCGGTTGACAGATCAAATTCAAACTTGGTATGAGTGTACATATTGGGGTGACAATGATCTGATTAGATTTTGGGGTTCATGAGGTCAAAGGTCAAGGTCACAGGACTCAATATATGTGCAAAAATGCCTTGTTCTCGCGATATCTCTAGAAGCGGTTGATTGATCTATTTCAAACTTGGTATGAGTGTACATATTGGGGTCACAATGATCTGATTAGATTTTGGGGTTCATGAGGTAAAAGGTCAAGGTCGCAGGACTCAATATATGTGCAAAAAAGCATCCTTCTCGCGATATCTCAAGAACCATTTGACGGATCAATTTCAAACTTGGGATGAGTTACATACACATCGGGGTGGCAATGATTGGATTAGATTTGGGGGGTCATGAGGTCAAAGGTCAAGGTCACATGACTCAATATATATGCAAAAATGGCTTGTTATGGCAAAATCTCAAGAACTGAATGTCAGATTTCAATCTAACTTGGTACCTGAATATTTCTTGGGAGCCAATGTAGCCATCAACATTTGTAGTCTATGGTCAAGGTCACAGAACTCAAAATATATATGAACATCTTTTTTTTCAGTGCACACATTATTTTGGGCTTGATATTAAAAATCGCGTCATAGCGGAGGCATAATTTTCGACTGCGCGCAGTCGAAGATCCATCTAGTTCATGCTGTTCTTAAACCATTTCAGATTATGCACCAGATACAATTAATTGTATTTGATTTAATAAAATGTGTAAATGTACACATTGCCAGATGTACTATAATGTCACTTCGTGTGCAGCCAGTCCGACTGATTGGGTGGGCATGCAAAATTATTGGGGGGAACACCTTATGTATAAATGGGGACCCTGAAGGATGGGAACATGGTTCCTTAGCACTGTGTGCACCTTACAAGAGACTGGCTGGAATACTCCTCAGGGAGTGGAAATTGTGCACTTTGTGTCCAGGAAGAATAGAAGTGTGTATCCGTTGACCGGGGTAATAATAATAGCGCTTAGAGGCTCTTTGCAATTTGTGCTCTATAAATGTCTATTATTATTATTCTTATTTCTTTGTTTTTTCACAAAATGTCCCCTCATGTTTCCTATTGCCCCCCCCCCCCCCCCCCTCCACCCCAGGTGGCTACACCACTGCTTGCAGCTATTTATTGGTTACCCCTTCCCTTTTCATATTTCCTGAAGGTTCCAGGAGGAATACGTATCCAAAGCTTCCCATGTATCATCTTGTAAAGGAAGGCTGGACGTCAGGAGCCCTGCCCATGTACCCGGGAGAGAAGGAGGTGTGATCTCTGGTCAACAATCCAGTGCTCAGATACCAACATCAAATACCTCAACTAGTGGTCTGTCAGATACATGTATTTTATTTTGATTTAAAAAAAAATCAGCATGCAGGACATATATTAATATAACAACATGAAATAAAGTATTCAAGTACATTATAAACATGTCTTATAAGTTATAAATATTAGGCAATCTAACTTAATAATTGGTATATATATTTATACAATATACCACGATGAATCATAAAAGAAACCTGTAGCCTATATATGAAAATTTAACATAATTTGGGGAATTAAACAAGTATTGTCATTATTATGATTTGTAGTATTATTACTATTCTTCTTCTTATTGTAATCGTTATTATTATCACCACCATTATTCATATTATTATTATTACCACCTGCAGCCACCTCCTCCAGTAAGGCCACCTGCCTACCAACCTGGATGATGGCCAAGAGGATGAGGAGACAGGGAGATGGAGAGAGTTCAGATGCTGTTCTTACTGTGTCCCCCAGCAGGGCTAAGGATAAGAACAGGTGATTATAGCAATCAAACATAGAGGCTGGAATGCTCCTGTATTACCCGGCCTCTCCAACTTTGGACGCCCCCCCCCCCCCTTTGTTCTTGTTCACCCTAGACTGTACCTGTTCCCACCTTCTCTCGATCTACTTGTTTTATGTATATAAGTACAGCAATGCAGGAATTAGTTTTAAATTTTAGGGAGCTACTTTTCCAATCCGATGGATATCCAGAAATTCTTCACATAATACCCTATGGTAATTTCAGGGGCTACCTACTGATTTTAGGGGGCTATTTTGAAAATTAGGGGGGCAAAATCGCCCTCAGCCCCCATATATATCCTTGTCAGTTGATTGCCTAGACGAAGGATCTGCTAGATTTGAAAGCTCTGCTACATTGACTTACATCTCTCAGATCATCTGTCTTTCCATCTCTTCCTCTGTCTGCCTCTCTTCCTTCCACCCTCCTTGAACTGTGCCCTAGTCAGTTTGTGTCCATTATGATGATTAGCAATGTCATTCCACCTTACATGTTGTTTTGTTGTTGTTGTTTGTTTGCAGTGAGAGGTGCACTACCAACCTTTCTTCCAGCTTGCCAAAGACAATATACTGCATGACTGTTGCTGAGCTGAGAGAGGTTGCCATGCTGTATTTAGATGAGGTAAATACAATCAAACCTGCTCTAGGGTCCACCTATGTATATAGAGACCACATGTAGAGACCACAGAGCTCAGAAGCTTTTGGATATTGCCGTTTATATAACTATCAAGATGAGTTCATCTAGGGATAAGTGAATATTTTTGTAGGTTTTTCCGCACCTTGTCAATGGCCACCCATATTGAGGGATAATGGGGGTCCAGGCATTATATTCCCCAGAAGCTTATGGAGTATGAACTTTTAGAATTGATGAGAGTTTATATGGGATAAAATAGTGAATTTAATTGAATAACATAATTTAAATGGGTATGGCAAGAAGTCATCACTGAGTGGTTAGCAGTGACATGGGTCAAAGGGCCTTGGATTGTGGTACAGTTGGCATAGCCCCCAGAAGCATTTCGATTTTTGCAATAAAGAAACTAAAAGTGAATCTTCTAATAAGTTTATTCTGACATTTGTACTATCATGTATGGCATTTTCCATTTAGGAGATTGGTCACATAACAGTGGTGAATAACAGTGGTGTAGCATGGTCGGACTGATTGGGGGCACACCTTCTGTATTTCTTTATTTCGTTAAAAAACTGTACCCTTATGTTTTCTATTTTTCTCAAATTATTGGGGCACGTGCCCCCCTGTGCCCCCCCCCCCCCCCCATAGCTACACCACTGTCACATAACATGATTGAAGTGCTGTGACATTCAAAATGACATGCAATGTTTGAATTTTGTTGCTGTCCATTTACTTTTTATATTTGCTGTAGAATACTGATATTGCCAAACCAGTTTGCAGCAGTCTTCCAAACCTGCATGAATCTGACTGCATTCCACTGCAGACTGACTTAGACCGCTCTGAACCGGAACAAACCAGTCACAACAGTGATGAGAAGATGGAGTCAATAGAAGGTGATTTAAATGCATATTGTCTGATGGGGGCAACAAAGTTTGCGCACCAAACATTCAACGCAACATTTTGAAAATAAATATATTGATTTTCATAATTATTTTATAGAAAAAGAACAACCTTTACCTAAATGTTGCTTGTAAGTATCGGTTTCCATGGTGGTGTATATAATATAACCTTTACCTAGTAGAAATCCCCCGTCATTCGCTTGGAAGTATCCAATTTCTGATATTATGGACGATTGAGTTGACTACAATCAAAAAGTGTTCCAAAATGCTTTTCAATTCAATCGTAAATATCTTCTTAATCAGGGAGACATTTGAAAAATCAACACTCATTTCATTCTTGTGTTACCATAAGCCAAACGACAAGGTACAAGAGAAGTGTGAATGCTCCAAGTGATTTTGGTTGAATTTGAAGTTAATGGATTACTTTATTTAAATCCGTTCATCTTCAATCGTATGCGTTTCGTGTTTGACGAATGTGTTCCTCGTCTGGCGATGTCGGTTGTTTTATCCGGCGAAAAGTTTTGTGCATGCAGCAATGGAAACAACTTTCACCACCAGATAATTTGATTTCACAAATTTTCTATCAGTCGGGCATCTGTTTATGTAATCTGGTGATATGTGACACCACCCTACAGTATGTTTTCCAGAAAATAAGTACATGTTTTTGTTTTTGTTAACCCTACAGAAGCCCTGACAGATGAGATGGGGAGCAGGAGACACTCTGGAGCAGCTGCAGAGGGGAGCAGGAGACACTGTGGAGCAGCTGCAGAGGGGAGCAGGAGACACTCTGGAGCAGCTGCAGAGGGGAGCAGGAGACACTCTGGAGCAGCTGCAGAGGGGAGCAGGAGACACTCTGGAGCAGCTGCAGAGGGGAGCAGGAGACACTGTGGAGCAGCTGCAGAAGAAGATGGAGTGGCCAGCATCATCACTGATCTCTTCTCAGAGGCAAGCCATCGCAGGAAACCACCACCAAAGAAAAAGACTATGTAAGTAAAAATGTAGTTCAAATGACGGCCTGAGCTTTTGATCCTAACAGAATGTTTGTCAGAGGCAAAATCATGACAATTACAAGTAGACCATATACTATAAAGACACAATGAAACCTATACAAGCAGGGCAGGGGCCCAGAGGGGGGGGGGGGGTGGACACTCCCAACATGACTTGCTACGCACCCGCATATAATAAAAAAGTGATCAAAGGGTATCATTTTCAGCTATACACTGTTGTCACGTTTTCTTTTTAATAAAAAGGGGGTGTTTTTAGCACTCATTGCACTTAAAAAGAAAAAAAATCACAAAAAAGTGTATCTTTTCAGGTGCACTGGTTGCGACGTTGCGCCATTAAGGGTACGTTTTAAAAGCATTACGCCATCTAGGGATGTAAACTTTAAAAGGTGCGATACACCATTTAGGGTCCATTTCAGAGGTTGATGGGCATGTGTGGGTAGCATTTGTGAATGAGAACGACCCTCCCCTTGGGGTAGGGGGGATCTATTCATTCCCCCTCTGAAAAATAGATATTTTTGTAAAGATCTAGGCCAGTACAAGAGGAATTAGATTGAAAGTCAAAATAATGAATTTTAGTAACTAAAACGTGTATTATATCATAGATTATATCACTTGACAAAGTGTTGCAGCAGCGCACGAAACGTCGTGATCTTTTAGATTCCTTGTTGACCATACATTGAGAGACAAACGAATATCACTAGCGATATTATTTTCGATAAAACGTGTATGTTATCATTAATAAACAAAATTAATTAAAACCTACATTAATTAAAAAATAAAAGTTATAATTCAACCATGCTTGAATGGTAGAAAGATAACAGGAATATTCATGATTTATAAATATCTGAACAGTTTCGAGGAAATAGATGAGGATAAATATGACACCAACATGAAATTTTAGATCGAACAAGGCTTTAATTTGAAATTTTACAAATAGAAAACAAATAGACAAAATCCTCTCTTTATGGACTACATTTTGGCCACTGAATTTGTGTAGCTGATTAATCATAAAGATACAACCATGTATAAATGTTTACCTATGGAAACTTGGTGGGTATCTCTATGGGAATTGCAAAATTTAGCAGGGAACGTGTTAACCATTATAAACCCAGCATGATTTGTTGATGGTGTTATTAATAGACAAGAATAAAACCAGGCTTAACAATAAATTAACATTTGTGTTCCCAGGAGGTCTCCTGGAAGTGCTTCATCAGCCATGTTGTGGGCCTTTGAGGACCAGTCCCAGCCAGTGGATCCTAGACCTATGCCAGACAGGTCTCAAAATCCTAGACCTATGCCAGAGAAGACTACAAATCCTGGACCTATGCCAGACAGGACTAAAAATCCTGGACCTATGCCAGAGAAGACTACAAATCCTCGAAATATGGCAGACAGGACTAAAAATCCTGGACCTTTGCCAGACAGGACCCAAAATCCTCAAGCAGTGAAGACATCAGTACAGTACGACATGTCTTTCCTCGATGACATATTTTGATCATTTGAACACATTCAGGAGTATTTGTTTTACAAATGGTATGATTGTATACAACTATAACCTGGGAATTTTCCTCTGGAAAGATAAGAAAAACATGAAAATATCTGTCAACCCTGATATAACAAGATACCTGTTATAACTAGGTAATTTTCATAGTCGCAAGCTCCTCGTTATTACAAGGTTCCACTGTTCATAGGCCTAGCCTTTTAACAAGGCCTCGTGTCTAAATATCAGGAACAAGAAAAGGAGGAGCTGCAGCCATGAGGCCTTTTCACATCCAGTCTGCTCATTTATATTCATTCTGACTCCATCAAGATCAGAAAGTCAAGTTGGCAATCAAACATCTTCTTCATGAATCCTGGCCTTAATAAGAAGGCCTCGCTTCTGAATGTCGGAAAGGACTGGTGAAAGAATAGTCGAGCATACACGAGGACCTACAGTCATAAGGACCTTTCATATCTGATCTTTACATTTATATCGCCGAGTCTGAATGTCATAAATGACTGGTGGTAGAATACACACGCCTTTTGACGAGGCCTTGTGTCTGTATGTCAGAAAGGACTGGTGAAAGAAAAGTCGAGCTTACAGGAGGAGCTGTAGCCATGAGGCCTTTTTACATCTGATCTGTTCATTAATATTCATTCTGACTCCATCTAGATCAGCAAGTCAAGATTTCAGTCAAACGTCTTCTACATGTATCCAAGCCATGTGACAAGACCTCACACCCGACTGTCAGATAGGACCGCTGACAGAATAATCGTGCGTACAGGAGGAGCTGCAGCCGTGAGGCCTTTTCGCATCTGATCTGCTCATTAATATTCATACTAGGGTTAGCCAAGTCAAGTTGGCAATCAAACATCTTCTACATGAATCCCAGCCTTTTGACGAGGCCTTGTGATGTTCTGAATGTCAGAAAGGACTTGTGAAAGAATAGTGGCGCATATAGGAGGCTGCAGCCATGTGGCCTTTTTGCATCTGTTCTGCTCAACACTTTTCACATCTTGGACCAAATGTTTTATGTCGTATTTCTTGCCTAATAAAAGTGACATTAACATTAATCAAATATACCTGTGATTTGTGCCATGCTTGTTTCAGAGTTCTTTTAAAGGTTAATAAAACACTGGCATTTTTGCTTACTGTTGCTGATAAGTGCTGTATTCCTGTCACCTCTATTTGTATAATTCCTCTTGGATATCAATTGTAATTATAATAAGCAATGTTATCAACTGTTTTGACTTACCACTGGAGGCTGCCATGTTTTCCAACGGTACCGCATGAAACGTCATCTGAGAGGATTTGAGCGTGTATTAAACAAAGAAGCGGATTATGTAACCGCTGTTGTTGTATCTGCTGCTATGTCAGTGGTTATATAACCTGCTTTTGTTAGTGCAAATCAAATGACATTTCATGAGGTACCATTGTAAAACATGTCAACCTCAAGTATTCAGTCAAAACAGATGACAGTGGTTTAAAAAAAACATTGATTATTTCCATTATTAGAAGTGATACCCAAGAGGAAGTAACAACTACTAAGTAACGGGTATTATGCACTTATCAGTAAGAGTGGAATTAGCATCAAAAGGTTAAATTTAGCCTGGGTTAAATTTAACCCTCCACTGTATGGAGCACCGCATGGCAAACAATGCGCGATTATTTCTAAATGCGCGCTCATCCTTCACAAATAGCACACAAAACCTATGAATAAACCATTGCACCTGACGCTTATTTTTTAATGCTAAACTGACATGAAGAAAGTATTAAAAAGTATGAAGAAACTTGACAATTATCGTTAATTTTGACAGATTTATTTGACTTTTCATCTAAATGATATGGACTCGATCTTGCGGGGCAACCTCCATTACTCCCCTGTCAAAACCGAGTGTAGAAAGCACTAATTGAATGAAGAAAAAAAAAAGATAAATGACAATATGGAGACCATGGCGGCAAAGCGTTAATTCCCCGGCTTTCCATAAAACAGTGTGTTAAATTGAACCTTTTGATGAGAATTCCCCCCTAAGAGTCAGAGAAAATGTCAGCGTGGTTTGGCTCCCCTTTAATGATTTAAAATTGTCCAACATCACCGAGTTTTCCACTCACTCACAGACTACACACATTTACAATCACACAATTAAGTGCGGACACACACACACGCACACACATAAACACACACACACACGCACACACACACACAAATGAACTAACACACATTCCCACATGCACACACATGCAACTTGAAGGGATAGTTGAGTTCTGGTAGAGAGAGTACAGTTTTAGTCAAACTAAATTTTAGTAACCAAAACCTGCACCATTACATTACAAACTAATAATTATAACTCCACCATGCTCAAAAGGAATACAAACATTACAAATGACTAAGTAAAAAGCCTGTTATCATTCAAAAAGAGCTGTTTAAACTAAAGAGGGCGCTTTCAAAAAACGTATTGGTTTCATCCATTTTGAATAAAATATTGTGTATGTGATGTTTTGTTGAAATAGTGATTCGATAGAGACATAACCAACAACTATTTAAAAACCTCTTTTGTAAATTTTTGAAAAGAGGAAGCATTTAAAAAAAAAAGTTTAACGGCTGGTTCAAAATTCTCTAAAAATGTTGGGGCCCCACATTTATTACAAATGGTTATGTTTATGGATATTTCAGCCATTTCTGAACCGATTTTTATCAAATAAAGTTTATTCTGTCATTGAAATATTATGCTCTTTCAAATTTGACACTCGGTTTTTCATTATCTCACCAAAAATTTATTTTGTGCAGCGCCCTCTATACCAAAACTCAACTATCCCTTTAAAGAGCACATCAACTGAAGGCGAATTATACCAATAGCACACAAAATGATGCGCATTATTCAGAGCATTAAACAAGTTTCGTGAATTGTATTTATTTGGAAAGTGTGCCTTCTTTCAACCCTATATTTCTACTCCTGTTCACCTGACATCTGACATCAGCTGGTCCAGGAGTAAAACATGAAGTACTTTGATTATCGATATATCAGTCTGTTGGTACTTTCTTTCCTATTCAACGCAGATGTGTAGACATTTGATATTGATGCAAAAATACTGCTGAAATTGATATTGACATTTGATATTAATAAAGTATCTATATATCTAAAAGGCGGCCAGCATGGAAAAAATACCACCTACAAGATTGAACTACTTTTTATTTGTTCAATTGTTAAACGTTTTTTTTTTTTTAACTGCATTCAATGAACATAATTATTATCAGAATCAATTTGAAAGGCACTTTGATATATATGTTCACGAATTTTTGATGTAAAAGGTGCAAAATGATCAAATAAAACGTGGGACCCACATTTTATTTTTAACATTTGATGTAATTTAGCGAGAATCAATATGAATAACTTGCATATGCTATGCTATGTTTACGTTTTAAATCATAATTGTTCGAATTCATGCATTTACAAGTATAATGTCATTTAAATTGAAGTAAACCAATTCTACTAAACATATTCTTCACTATATGCTTTAAAATTGTCCCATAATACTGTGTACGATTTGTGAATAGTTTTAATGTTTGAAATAACTTTCTTGAGTTTCATGTTCCCGATCTATGAATGGTTGAAGGTAGATCGTTCCTTCGAGTCAGTTGTCTTTGTCACTAATAATTTAATTAGGATTAATGCCACAACTTAAAAAAAAAACATGTTAGCATTGATGATCCTATATCAGAGCACGTTTGTAAGCTACGGGTTCATCACACAGACACACACACATAAACGCACACACATACATACACGCTTAAATACATGCATGCATACACACACACACGCACAAACAAACAAACACACATGCGAGCCCGCAAACACACACACAGACATTAACGTATCACTTTGCAAGTATGCATACCACACATACGTACGTATACGCACTCACACACAAGCGTATACTCACATTATACAAACGCATACGCACATGCATATTCACACACAAACACAAACACACACGCACACATACTATGTTTATACTTACACACCCTTTCTCAATTTTTGGTATTAATGTTAAAATGTCTTTCATTTGTTTCCAGATATTATAATCATGCTATTGTATTTTCAGCTTCATCACTAATTGTATGTCGTTATTCATATATGTTATATTTTTACACTTATCATCTAGTGGAGGGCGACCTTTTATGTAATCAACGAGGACAAACATATTTTAAAACTAATTTAATTGACTATTGTATTTTCATATTGTATTCCTGTGTTCCTGTTATGCGATGAGCCCTCTATAGTCCAGTCAGGCAAAGTCAAGTCTAACAGCCCCTGGTATTTTAGTCATGGATATGGGTGGATTTATGCTGCACTAACCAAATATCTGGATTGTGTCTTGTTATTAGGACGTGGTGTGGCAAGATTGGTATACTACGAGCGCGCTACCCACGCAGTAAGATCCAGAGTTCGAATCCAGTAGGTAAATGGGTACCATGGTCGGGTGTCAATTAGCCTTAGCGCTATCACGGTGGCAGCTCGGCTAGTATGCTCCTCGGGGAGTTGAGAAAGTACACAATATCATTGTGTGGGCTTGAAATGTACCTGATGACCATGGGTAATTATAATGAAATAATTATTTAAGCGCAGTAGAGTATATATTTATAGTAGCTGCTCTATATAAATGTTCATATTATTAACATTATACCCACTGCGTTGTCATTCGGCAAACGATTAATTTCATCTCTATCGTGTTATTATTGGAAATACCGTCAGTTATAACAAATACAAAAATAATGGAAATTATAATATATAATACGTATATTATGTATGATGTTTACAGTAGGCCTATGATCTAAACAAAAATTAATAATTTAAACAATTGTATACGTATATAATTTATAACGTTTTATTTTCTCATAACCGTTATTGACCTGTTGATATTATATCATTATATATTATTTAATTATGAAGAATATACGATTCATTGGTAAAAATATGAATGCTATGACCTAAATGCCGTATTGACCATAATGCCCCCCCCCCCCCACCCCCCCCCCCCCCCCCCCCCCCGGCCGTAGAAAGACCTCAAATAGCCCGGCCCTTTTAAGATTAAGTTTAACCGTTGAACTTAATCTTACATCTTCAAAGACCACAATATATACGTTAAAGCATGTACTTTTCCAGAAACAGTCGTGGACCGTTGGGAGAGGGGGGAGGGGGGGGGGGGGGGGGGAGGGAGGGGGGGGGCACGCGAATTATCGGGGGCACACTATGTATTTTCTTTGTTTTAAGAAAGATTTTTCCATAATGTTTGTTATCGTTTTTGTCAAATTATTGGGGTCACGTGCCCCCATGCCCCCGGCGCTATTCCACTGAATATTGTCCACCTGTGACATGAAGTAATCACACCAAGACAAAGACAAACACGGGCAAAATACGTATTTAATCGACCGCCTAACACCTGCTACATAGCATAATTATACACTACATGTCACAGTCTCAGCAGCCAGTGCATGCACGCTCCATTACATGTATACAGTAACTGATTTTATACCATGTCGATTTCATGTTGATAATTACTAGTTTTATTTGTAAAAGATATATATATTTTAAAGTGTTTAATTGCCAATAAATTTATCACACTCGTGTCGCCATCACTTTATTAGAAAATGAGCTCCTGATTTATGTTTCTGGTAAGGTGGCGGTATAGAACAGGGTTAGAACCTATAAGTCCAGCTATGTGTGTGTGTGTGTGTGTGTGTGTGTGTGCATGTGTGTGTGTGCGCGCGTGTGTGTGTGTGTGTGTGTGTGTGTGTGTGCGTGTGTGTGTGCGTGTGCGTGTGCGTGTGCGTGCGTGCGTGCGTGCGTGTGTGCGTGCGTGTGTGTGTGCGAGTGCGTGTGTGTGTGTAAATATATTATAATCCATCATACATTGTAGAATTACCTCTTTTTGTTTTATTCTGACCAAAAAATAACATCAAATTGCGAAATCAAACTCATATTCATAGTGCTCAAAATTTGCTAGATACTGACCGCTTCGCCAAATGTTGGTCGGATAGGAAACGGAAGGAGAAACGACGCAGTGGGACTAGACCATAAAGACTTGAAATGAGAATGAAAACGATACGTCACTCTCCGGGGGAGTCGTGTCATTTACTGATTCAATCACCCAGCGTCGCATCGTCAAGTTTTGGGTTTGTATTTCACTTGACGCTCCTTTACTGTATTCAAATTGCAAGCAGCTAAATTGCTCCACGTACCTCGGACTGTGTTTTAACCAACTGATATTGTAAAGCACTTGAATTTGCCCCACATTCAACTCGACATGACAATTGTTTTCTTATTTAGGGAAAACTAACTAAAGACAAAAACGCATGCAATAATGTGAATGATGTTCATAATAATCATGGTGATTTTTTTAATTAATATTTTCCGATGGTAATGAACATGATAATAATAATATTATAAGTTATCATTTATACACCCCACACACCTGTATGCAAGGTACCCCAACTATACCCGTGCATGCAAAATACCCCAGCTACATCTCTGTATGCAAGGTACACCAGCTACACCCCTGTATGCAAGGTACACCAGCTACACCCAAGTGTAAAGGTACACCAGCTACACCCATGTATGCAAGGTACACTAGCTACACCTCTGTATGCAAGGTACCCCAGCCACACGCCTGTATGCAAGGTACCCCAGCTACACCCATGTATGCAAGGTACACCAGCTACACCCATGTATGCAAGGTACACTAGCTACACCTCTGTATGCAAGGTACCCCAGCTACACGCCTGTATGCAAGGTACCCCAGCTCCATCCCTGTATGCAATGTACCCCAGCTACATCTCTGTATGCAAGGTACACCAGCTACACCCCTGTATGCAAGGTACACCAGCTACACCCAAGTGTAAAAGGTACACCAGCTACACCCATTTATGCAAGGTACACTAGCTACACCTCTGTATGCAAGGTACCCCAGCCACACGCCTGTATGCAAGGTACACTAGCTACACCCATGTATGCAAGATACACTAGCTACA